>JARFNZ010131321.1:0-11231 GCA_031763405.1 Balanus nubilus
GACGGGACGGGACGGGACGGGACGGGACGGGACGGGACGGGACGGGACGGGACGGGACGGGACGGGACGAGACGGGATCTGCTCGGGACGGCAGGGGCAAACCACGCCACACCGGCACAACACCAAGGGAGGCGGCGTGCGGCGGGTGGCCGGCACTGCCGTACTTACTACACGCCAGACCACATGACCAGCTGCAATAGAGAGGGAGGAACAGCGGGGCGAAGCCCGTCAGCCAGCAGCGCCGCCACCAGACACGCTACACGGCCACGGTGGACACTGCACGCGCACTGCTCTGACGGGCACCCAGTACTATCCGGAGTTGCGCATGTTTTCTTGACGACAGCAGAGAATTGGAGCGAGATTTTACGTGAAAAATGCAAAGCAGTTGTACGTTACTCATGATGCAGTGAAATATTCAGCATACATTCACGAGCTACTTCGTCTCTATAATGCAGCCAATGTGTCGCATCGCAACAGATTGCATTTTGCAAAAACTGAACGGCATTTCGCAAAATTCATCACTAGAGATATGACTGAAATCTGAAGTTGTCATATCTGGCCCAGATATTATTTTAATAATAATTATTTAATTATTTATTTTATTGTATTCAAGGCGGTGTCGGCGAGTTTTACATCGCTAAATACTAAGTACCACTATGGTCTCCACCCTGAGACCAGTGGAGCCATTTTGGAACATCAAACACGTTCCATAAAGCAACATGTAACTACGCCGTTCCATGAAACCAGGTTACTATTTTCTCCTTTAGCCGAGAGCAATTCTTAGATACGCATCCAAACGGCAAAGTTTAAACACTAATTTAGACGACCTTTTTGGGTCATTCGTGAATAACTTTATAACCTTACGCCGTTGCTTCATTTCAGCAGCTGCCTTGTTCAAATACCGTCAAAGTTGGCATGACACAACAAACATGACACATGTCTGATGGGCCTGACATTGAATTCTAGGTGCGCCGCCACATGGTGGCCGGCACCTGTTGCTGCTGCTGTGAACCGCCGAGGCATCTTCACAAAGCAAGACAAGGCAACACGTTTCATATCAGTCAAATGACGCAAACTGGGCTAAAACGCCAATGACTACTGATTTCAGTGTTAGTAACATGGCATATTTGGAGAAGGATCGGCAAATAAAGAGTCCTGTATAATATCCTATAATAGTAAAGGAGGGAACGCGTAAGAGAAAATCAGTTACGCTTTACTACATCACACCCCATCACCCACACACCACTCATATCCAAACCATCTCAACTCGGAAAGCGAGTCGGGCCGCTAACTGCGATGGTCTGGACATCGCCCACCCAAGGGTCTCTCTAGGGGTGCAGTATTTGCCCGGTAACAGCGGGGTTGGCCGGCGGAGGGTCTCACCTCAGCTATGAGAGCCATGTCGAGCGCTGGAGGAGTACGCAGGACGGAATGGCGGCGGCAGCGGCGGCGGAGGCGGCGACGGCAGCACCGTACGGACGAGCGAGCGTACAACAAGTGAGCGGCGCCGGCCCGTCTGCCCCGCCGCCGCCGACGCCGCACCGACGACGACGCCGGTCACGTGACCCGTCGCCATGGCAACATCCCCGGATTCATCAATCTGGGGGACTAATCTTACACGGGGGAGGGGAGTGTGGCGAATTCTGCGAGCAGCGGCGCGCGACTCGGGCAGCGCGGCAAATAAAGCAGCGACTCTGTGGGCCGGCTCTGCTGGCAGGTGACGGCGGCTGGCTGCTGCTGACATTGTGTGCACACCAGCGTGTCCGCCGACCATGCCCGCCGCGCCCGCTATCGAGCGGCTCAACAAGTCCGGCGCCACGCCGCCGCGAGGCCGCTCAAATGCAACATGGCTGCGCCGGTGACGTCACCGGGCGAGTTGGGCAATGATTACGAGAGATGGCTCTGGCGGTCGACCGGCCCGCCGGCTGTGTTTTATGACTGGGACCCGGGAGCGCAACAAGTAGCACGCCGGCACAACTACCTGTTTGGCGGCGCGTGTGTCATCGCAGGTGGCGGGAGTGCGTGTTCCGTGAGCTTGAGCAAGTCACGGTATGGGGAGTTGGTGTTTGGATGATAGGCGGCCCACATGCATGTTCGCTGGTGTATGGATGACCTAACGGTGCTCGGTATTTTCGATAACAAACTCAGTGATGTTATTGAATTCCCAGTCCAGGGCAGAAATGATTTGCACGTCCCGTTAGAGGACCTTGACAACGAGTCATGGTAGATTCAACGTTAGAGGATCTTGACAACGAGTCATGGTAGATTCAACCCCCTAGTGTTGAGTGCCAAGTTGCACAGTAAGTGCTATTAGTGTAGAAGGAGACAACGTGGGACACGCTCACTCTAAAATACTGGGACATTTTAAAAAATGGGATGGTATTAAAGCTAAAAGTAGGCTAATGCAATTTCATCATCTCCTGTCCTTCATCTAATCAGTGTCCATAAAATGCGCGATGTGTTGCCGACATATCTGACATAAGCAGATTGTCGACGGGCATCGTGGGGAGCCCGGTGACCTTTGAAGCCGAGCAGACTGATGCAGTTATAGAGATGTCTCGCACTCCGCAGTGTCACATCCACTCAAGTGTTATTTTAATCACGAGATGACGTCACAATGGTGCAGATCTAGTGCTAAAATGGATTGTCGCTGAATGCTGTTTAATGCCGCTTGCCACCCTCACATGAACACATTTATAGGGAACTGGCATTTCCAGGAGATGCTTACTCTTATCAATCTGTTTGCTTTCTAAAAGTAATTTCGCTTGTTAAGTCTTGTTAGCGTTAAAACCCAAAAGATCGAGACTTTGCAAAAACAAAACAAATTACGCGTAATTGGTTTGCCACGAAAACCGATCCAACCACAGATCCCATTACCAAAACTTGTTAGTGCAGGTAGACAAGTAAATGCTTAGCTGATGCAAATATTTTAGGAACTCTTAGAAACAGGGGCGTAGGAACTCATTTTAAGTTGGGGGGGGGGGGGGCAAAGCCAGGACTCGTATCTCGGAGGGCGCCTTTCGTAGCGTAATAAGTGGGGCGGGGAGATGCGCCCATATTCAATAACGCGACCGACGTGACCGACGTACAGAGATAAAATGCTTGCTGCCTTCGATGTCGCATCCCCGAGTTAATTGGGCGGTCACATTTTGAAGACATACCTGAGTAAATAGCGACATAAGAAAGGTTTGGACAATGTGTAGAGGGAACATACTTGTACTATACGAGTGGTCACGGGTTATCGCAGGTTAGATAAAATGCGACAAAAATAAAATTAATCACCGTGGCATAAGGTTTCAGTAGCTGCAATGGGGCCAGGGGCACCACCATAAATCTTCCGCCGCGAGAGGCACTGAAGATCAACTGCTACCAGAGGTCACGACGTGAATCTGCGTTTAAGCCAGACACTACGTAGAAAATAAACTGCGTTGAGTCTGTAAAGCATCTAAACCAAGTATTTGTGAAGTCCATGCTTTTTAGATTCTCGGGAAACAAGACAAATCATTGTTCAATCACTTAAGCGCATAATCTATCCTGTTTGGTCCACTTTGTTGCACGTATAATCGACCAAACTGTATGACTAAAACTCAAAGTCACCGTTTCCAACACCACTGGATCGAATGGCGTAACGGCCTAGCATTCGCTCAGATCGGTCAAACAGTTTCAGAGCTCATCTGCCACCATTTCAGTTTGATTCTCTTGAGTGAACCAAACTGTATCAAACTCAATACGACGCCGTTTATGACAACATTTTAATGGTGGAAATATAGCCCAGTTTTGAACACAGTTTCGAGTCATGAGCTCGTCTGGCAGTTTTGGGCGGTTTTCATCTATGATCCACTTAGAATACGCAAAATTGGATTTGGATTACTAAGAAGAATAGACCAAACTGCATAAAACTGATAACAGCGAGGTAAGGACCACGCCAGATCGGATGTTCAATATATCGCCCATATTGATCGAAAGTTTCATAACACCAGTATCAATTATTTGGATTCAATTTAGTCAATTTAGGGTAAACCAATGTAGACTAAACTCAAAACGACACCTTTTCAGACTTTTCTTAAATTTAGTCCGAGCCGTTTACATGGACGGAATAGCATGGTCAGGACCTGCACTAAATAAGGCTTGTTCTGAGCCCTGACTTCTTGCAATGAAAAGGTGAGAAGATCGTCCCGATCGGTCTACTATTGCCCGCACGGGAGTACGGATCATTCTGGTAAATCATATCGAGCGTGAAAAATAAACATTGAAAACTTGGCATGCCCTCATGCATAAAATTTAAATCTTAAGTTATATGTAGCAAATGTAACGCATTAAACTGTAAATTTTCTGAAGAGAAAGTTATGAAACGGTGAGGCTACATCCCACGCCCAAGACTGCATAGTCACGTAACTGCCGCCGAAGCCCAATTGCATTTCATCAGTGGCACTGGCTACCTACTTTAAATTAGCAATATACTATCTAAATACGATGCAATAACTCGAATGTCCCTACAATTTTAAACTTAAGCAGATAAATACTTTGTAAGAAATGGTTTTGTTCAAAATTGACATGCTTGGAATGATGGAGCGTTCCAATGGTGAAGGATTTCACTGGATTTTATAGGTTCATTTACGCACCTCATATCAAGGACCTAAAGGTACGGATACACTACCCCTTACTCTTGACAGTGCTTCGGCGTGCCTCGAGTAAGATTTAAATTTTAAATTGCCACGTAAATTTGGAGAGGATATTGAGACTCAATTTTTTTTGACGTTTCTACAGTCTATTTTTCTCAAAGGTGCACGGGCCGAAATCGTTTTTTTTAATGTCCCGTGTAGACGAAGTTAAAGTCCGTATAAAACACTGACAGTGACTTAGAAGTTGATTCATCTGTATTAGACATACAAAATTATTTGCGTAGTAGTTGGGACTGCGGACCATGCGCCTTTTGAAAAATGGACTACAGTGATTTCATGCATGACATGATTCAGACAGAGGCAGGGTTACTTTTCATTGTTTTGTATCATTGGCTGCCTTCAAAAATGGCGCTGTTACTGCTGTTGCTGCCGGTAAGTTTTGCCAGTTTGTCTGTGACTATGTTCAGAAATGGCCTATAAAAGTATTAGGTGTTCGATAATAAATTTTTCAAAAATAATAAAGTTACGTGCTAAAGAAGATTTATTTTAAAGCACGTGCAAAGATGCAAGGTAGACACCGCGCCATTTTTTCTTATTACCATTTTGGACATATATGTACATACATTAGCTTTTGTGGTCATAATTATCAATTTTATCCCAGGACCATTATTCGGCAATTCAGCCCAATAGCACGTTTGCCAAGAACAGGTCAATTCGATTGCTCGAAAGCATGGAAAGTGGGCTGGATTGTCCCTAAACAAAAGTTAGAAACTTGATTGGGCTGGGATCCTATCAATTGCCTTGGATGGCAAATAGTGCGAATATAACATTTAAAATATGGAAAATGCAGTAAAGGTAGTGCGTCTGCCACCTTTGGCGATATGGAGTTATGAACACAGCATTGTAGGACAAATTTTTGCTGAACCAAGTCATACTTGCATTTCTATAGTAAAGCCATAGTTGCTGAGATATTCCGTTTACCACAGCACAGGTACGGAGCACAAAAGTTAGCGGTTTAACCCCAGCCTGCTCCCACCACTAGAACTTGATGCAAACTTGTCAACGTACCGATAGCGTAAACCAATCACATTTTGACAAAACAGCTCGTGAGCGTTGAACATCGGAACATCTGAACAGCATTCAAACAGAGCATCGGTTCTGCTTCAACTGTTTGTTCACTATTTCCATACGTCCTCACAATCATAGAATGTCTTAAGTGCGCCATATTACATCACTTCTTCTTCTGTCTGTTAGCATTTAACATAGTAAAAACCTTTTGAAGCGATTTATTGAAGTTTTACCGAAAAAATAAAGACAACTGAGTAAAGAGCGGTTCTCACTGAGCGTAAATGTGAAGCAAACGGGCCACAAGTAGCCGAAAAACACAAACAGGCTAAGACGAATATGACTGTGTTTATGGTTGAATATGGCTTGCTCAACTTCACAATCTCTGAAGTCTTTTCTGTATTTGTTCTACATATACATTCAGTGAGAACCGGGCCTTACTCAGTTGCCTTTATTTCCCGGTGAAACTTCAATAAATCACGTGCTCTTTAGCTCAGACGCCTTTGGGTGAAGGTAGTAGATACAAAACAACAACAGACTATAGTACATAACACTCGGTGTCAATGGCAGCGCACCAACATGAAGCATGTAGCGGGAGGAAATTGTGCCCCCCCCCCCGGTCCCCATAATCTAGGAGAAGGCAAAACTTTTTTCCCGACCCCCCCTCAACATTCTGAAAAAGTCTCCAACATCAAACAGATCTAAAATTAAAATAAATAAAGTAGAAGAATAGGAAGACATTTTACCCTGAAGTGTCATCATAGAGTCAGAGAAGACCGTCTTAACACAAAAAGCCCCCCCCCTCATATAAAAGGTTCTTTCGGAACTGGAAGGGATCCTTTAGATTCCGCAACTGACCTCTTCAAGGTCAGGAAATTCTCTAACGAGTCGTGAGGGACCTTCGGGTCTGCATGCGCCCTCTCCGTCTGCAAGAAACCATCAAATGTCCAGAAACTAATTAATAAATCGTGAAGTGGCCCTCCCGGTCAAGAAGAAACCCTTGCAGTCGCAGGTTTGCAAGCTGCTCTCGGATCTAGGGAAGAGCGAGGGAAAGCCGGGCGATCAGTGATGCCGTACGCCTAAGATACCTATGCCTATATGCCTAAGATCCATATTTCAACCACGACCAACCAAATGATGTTGAATATAATTTCTTTGGAAGCCACTTTTCTCTCGCGATGGTTGCTTCAGAGAATAAGCTCACACACGTGGCCGGTTTATCAAACATTTAGTTTTTCGTATGTCGCTTTTAATGGTTGACGATATTGCA
This sequence comes from Balanus nubilus, assembly GCA_031763405.1. Lineage (NCBI taxonomy): Eukaryota > Metazoa > Arthropoda > Thecostraca > Balanomorpha > Balanidae > Balanus > Balanus nubilus. The sequence goes on from JARFNZ010131321.1 coordinate 6,958, forward strand.
TCCGGTTTTATGGACATCTGTCTTATCCTTAAATGTGTCTATAGTGATTCTTGACAGTTAACTCATACTTTGCGCACATTTTATGCTCATTGCTAATTGTGACAAAAATGATGCTTGTAACAATTAATTTTCATTCCATGTGAACTCCACGACTTCACTGTCAGTGGGTCAATACCGGACAGCTGTCCGGCTAAGGTATGGTAGCTCTACTAATAAGGCTGGAAATGCATATCGTTTTATTTAAGTTTCGGCGTTCATTCTTCTTTGTAATGAGTCCATTTTTTTGCGATATTGAACAAACAAAGCGATAAAAGAAAACAAACGTTAGAATTATTACCTATAAATAAATCAGCAAACATGTCTGAAACCAAAAAAATTGTTTCCTATGTAAAAGTTACTTCCTGATGGCTGATCAAAATCATATCAATGTATTGGCTTTTAACGACATTGAAACACATTTTTAACATACCTGGCGAGGTAATTCTTGCTATTTTCTAGTCTAACGAAAGGCATGCAATAGTTAACCCGCGACGCTGGGAGGGGGGGGGGGGCGCAAAACACCCCCTCCCTCTTCGTCTTCATGATAGCTTCCAAAATAACATAAGCAGCGTCACCAAACTTTGCGTGCCCTTTCCAACATCAATTTTGCACATACTGGAGAAAGGAAAATTATTATTTAATGATAGGTCGGCCAAAAATGACATCAAAGTGACGTCTTTCTTTCCAATTTTCGGCGAAAAAATAGGGGTTGCGGGAAACGTTGTCAGTCGCACAGTTTTTAAGACAATCCATTGTGTCACATCAGAAGACTCGGAATAGACTAGACTAGGAAGACCCGGGACTGCCATCTAAATTGTTCGTAAAGTTGGAAAATTGGAGACAAAAAATCGAACTAAAAGACTGTTTTCTACTTGTAACCAATTTCTACAAACTGGAATATATATGTTACAGACTACCTCGATGAATATGTGTACCAAATTTGAAGTCAATATCTTCAAAAACGATGGAGTAGTGTTTTGGCCTTTCACAGGCCACAACGACCACTTTTGATGATATTTCTACAAATTCCGAACATTTTCTGTTTTCCCGATTTGAAAGGGAAAACAATGTAAGTGTTCATTTTTCGCGTTCTTGACGAAAATCTGAACGAAAAACATGTATTTAAGTGCCCAATGACCAAAATCAGCAGCTTGACCTATTTGACGTCGATTGACCTTGACTTGACCAAAGGCTTATAATGGTACTTTGAAGTGTCAGGAATACGATCCATGCCGATTTAGTAGCTTCTTATGCGTTCAATATTATTTTGCCCAGTAATCCCACCCGACAAAAACTGGCAAAAATTGTGTCTTTGATCTGACCTGTAACTTCGTCCGTGACCTTGAGATCAAATGGTGCATGCGGTTATGAAAGTTTGTGTAGAGGGCTATCGAATGCCGTTCGAACTTTGAGAATCGGCCTAGTAGTTTTGGAGATCGCAGGGTGGGAGCGAAACGACCCCCGGCAGGACACGTTTTTTTACATTTAATGACCTCTAGAGACTACATTATTTGCCTAAGGCCCATATCTGATGACACCCCAGCAAAACAGCGATTCAAGGACCTTCTACTGCTGTTTTCGGTTTATTCCTAGCTACTGTAGTTTTCGAGATAATTGGACATTGCTGGAACAAAGTCCAAAAAAGGCAAATTTGACCTCAATTGACCTCATTTGACCTTGGAAATATTGACCTAAGGTCAAACAAATTTCAAAAATAGAGTTACCTATGGGCCTCCCGTACCCCTGAATTTCGTTTTTTTATCTTTCATGCACGCCGAGATACGACGGGGGCAAATGAGCCCCAGGCCGTTTTTTTGCATCTTTTTTGCATACAATTAATCGGCGATTCTCTGCAGTGGCGCCACTCTCCCAGCCGCGCCGCTGACCGTCCGGCCTGCTGGCTGGGTCAGCCGAGCCATCAGAGCCGCACAAGTAGTCGACCAAAGTTAGCCGGCAAACAGGCCGGCACCCGCAACAATTCCAATGTACAAAGGCAAGGGAGGAATTTTTATCAGCATGCCATCAAAAGTTTGCCAATAAGGGCTGCGCGAGTTGTCTTATAAGGGAATGTCTCGGAAGTTTAATTTCACGACCCAGTAAGCATTTCCAGGAAAAATAGTAGCTCAGAATCATAAGCGTAGCCAGGTGGATTAATCATGTTTGCTTAAATTCTGATGAGATTTTCCGGATTCCTTTCCTTACAATAGCCTTTGTGCGTTTCATTTCGGTAGTGGCTGCGGCAGGATAAAACCAAGCATGCCCGTCAAACAGCTTCGTTACCCCGACCGGACGGCCGGGATGCAGCAAACAGGCTGGTTCAGTGCAGGGCGGCCTACAAACGTCGGATACGGTCCATTAACAGGTATCGATGACGGAGATGTGGGCCACCACATGATTAAATTTCGGTTACTGAAAATGATCGGCATTGAGGAGGGAGCCGATGCAAGCCATTCGGTCAGGTCGACAGAAACAAGGTAGTAAATTCAGACATATATGTAACTCAATAATTCCGATAAGAGCCACTGAGTTAACCCCTCTTGACTGCAAGTAGTTTCGTCGGAAAAATATTGATATATCCATTTCTGTGATGTCGCTACATCCAATTTTGACCGAAAAGTGTTAAATGTTTGGAAATTTGGCAACAATCCAGTCGAAGCAAAGTGCAATTCGAGAGCGCCAAAAGAGGTAAAAATGACGAGTTCTAGAAAATGGTGGTGTTGGATTTTAAACATTTTTGAATTTTGCACTAAAAAAAAAATATTAATGTCTAAAAAAATCCATTTTTTTAGATCACACATGCAAATATATGCAATATATGCAAGAGAACTAGCCAGGAACTTTCTCTAAACCAAATTTTAAAGCAATTTATTTATTTTTGACAAAGTAATTAATGATGACTATGTGAGGAAGTAATGACTATATGTCAGGAAACTGATGACGTCCTTTTTTATCTGCGAGTTTTTGGCATTTCTAGACCACTCACGAAAAATAAATGACACTATTGGATTTCTGAACAAAATATATCTCAGGAACATGCGTCTTCAATTAAAAAAGACCTGTTTCAAAATTGTATTTGATTTGACCTGACCTTCACCCGACCTTGTTATAACCTTCACTTCATAAAACCTTCACACCAGATGACAAAACAAATGTCACCATCGAATTTTGCAAAACGAATTCTACAAAACGTCTAAAACGACACATTAAACACATGTGTCACACGACCCATGAATTACTTTTGGGTATATTTACCTATTGTGATCTGACCTTGACCTTGACCCGTACCTAGTATGAGAACTATGTTTATGTAGTATCTTCACCTTACATTTGGGGGCACCTTGGCGCAGTGTGAGCCCGGAGCTGCGCATTGTGCGGTCTCCACGGGCCGTAACGCGAAAACGGCCCGATTTCGACTTTAACCTTTGACCTGACCTTGACCTGACACGTGACCTCAATTTTACAACTTGGAGTGTGTTTCAGATGCGGCTCGTTGGGTTTCGGAGATAATCTGGGGTGGCAACCCCCCTCCCCAGTCAATGGCGTTTCCCCTCCCCAGGCTGAGACTCAGCCAGTGGCGGGTGAAGTTTATTTACTTATTTTCGAGGCACATTTCCTGCACAAAAATCAAGGACCTACTCGAAAGATAGGCATCCAAATGATTAAGTCATCTGAATGAGATCACGAAGCTCATGGATTTTTAGGTGGTTACTGTAATTTCAAGACTGAATAATGGTTTAATCATTGAATACTTGAACACAAAAACAACGATGTTGTTCATGTTCAGGTACTCGTATATAATTTGAAGTTTTGCCATCAAAACTATAATTTCATTTTATTTTTACTTACATTCCTTTTTAACCATTTATCATAGAAAATAAACAACTACTGCCATGCTATTGATCACTTCTCGTTTCTAACTCTCACGCGTCATGGCAAAAACAACCATCGAATACTAAAAAAACAATACATTTTTATTTTAACTTCATCTTTGTCTTCCTCTTCATCTTCAACTTCACCATTTAACACTTCTCTACAGTTCTACAAGAGTTATATGTGCAGCCAACATCGGTCAACAACTCCTGAAAAAAACACTTTCCAGGTGGCCTCTTTTCAGCTGCACCGAGGTAAAACGAGCACATTGTGCATAGGCGATTGTCGTTAAAGGGAATGTAAGGGTTTTTTTCCACTTTGTTGGAGTTAATGATGAATTTAGACGCAGGACAATAAATTATATA
>JARFNZ010131332.1:0-11231 GCA_031763405.1 Balanus nubilus
CCCTGCGCTGCCCTGCCCTGCGCTGCCCTGCCCTGCGCTGCCCTGCCCTGCGCTGCCCTGCCCTGCCCTGCCCTGCGCTGCCCTGCGCTGTCCTGCGCTGCCCTGCCCTACTCTGCCCTGCACTGCCCTGCACTGCCCTGCACTGCCCTGCGCTGCCCTGCCCTGCCCTGCCTGTGCCTGTGCCTGGCCGGCAGCGGCTGTAAGTGTTGCGGTGTGTCCGGGGGCGGCTACAGTAGCTGTGTGAACTGTGATGGCTGCCGCCGGGCCGGATCAGCAGCGGTCGGATGGAGAGCCGGTCGGCAGGTCGCCCCGGGTGGAGTGCAGCCGCTCACGGAACCAGCAATAGCACGCCGAGCGGCGAGACCTTGAGAGGTCATGAGCTACGCGCTGGACTTTGGCTTGGATGGCGGAGGTTTACGCATAGGTTTGTCCATGAAACTCTTTTGATAGATGTTTTACTGATTTTACGTTTAAAACACGCTTAATCACCTGTGTTGTATGAAGTTTTAAAGGGACATTGCCACCTAAAGTACAAAATTTGATATGTGATAGAACCAGTCCCCCTGGTTTTATCAGTTCAGTCCGTTCGCAAAAGTCGCCCTCAAGCGTCTGCAATTTGCACTTGGAGATTGACTTTTTGCGCTAATTTAATAAATACCGTGGGTATTTTTCCTAACCAAACCAACACTCACAAGATTGGATTCGTATCATCGTTTCACGGTATTTGAAGGGGGAACTTTATTCAGATTTGGTAGAGTGTCAATTTGAATGTTATCATCGTCGTGTTTTCCGTTTAAAGTTATGTTCTCATTTCTCTCATTTCTTTTCATGGACGTAGGAACGTCGTGGAAAGTTGGGAGACCGGTGAAACTGTGATCTCATCTTGAGAATAGTATAATCTCCTATGATAAATTTGTTGCAGATTTAGGCTCTTATCGCGTTGGTGAATCCTCTGCCGCCTAAACTTTGGCTTTTGAAAAAAATTGATGCTTTTATCGATTTTCTGTTACCGAAAAGTGAGAGGACTAGGGGGGGGGGGGGTGGCGCTCCTACGCCTATACCTATATGAATCAACACGATTCGCAGATGCTATGGCTATAGCTCAGGATGCAATGTCTTTTACTGTGTCTCGAATTTCACCCGACTTAGTCCATCCTCTGCGGCAAATATCAATATTCTGATCATATGCGGATCGTAATGCCGCAGTATTTTTAGGGTTGGAAGTGAGTTTAAAGTCACTTTCTAATATTCTCTGTTATGTGATGCGCCTGGGCGTGTGAGCCTTACCATCAGTGACACAAAATTAATTGCGTTGATTTTTAAACTTTTTTACATAACCGCCAAATGACGGAATCTCCCTTTAAGAAAGGAACTTATTTCGTACGCCAGACGAAAAATCGATTGAGCCTTGCCAACATTTGTGAGATGTAGTTGTTTCAGTTGTCGTTTGTGAATGGTGGAATAACCTCACCAAAGTCATTTAAACAACGTTTTTCAGACAGTGTCTATAGCGCGGCTGCGGGCTTCTTGAACAGAGTCAGCAACGGAAAATGTGCCGACGGATTCTCTAAATGTAAAATGCTATCGGTCGGCATTGGACATTTCGTTGTTTTGTGCGCATTTTTATATTCGAACCTCAGGGATTGTCCCACGTCCACAGTATTCCCCGGGATGAAAAAGTACTTAGATGCCTAAGTGCACGGAACTAGCTGCCTAGCTGACATTGAATACTAATTACTGGTTACACCCTAATCAATCAACTGATTTAAGTCTATTTTTGTCATCAATCACATCAGGTTTTCGGCTAACCGTTCAATGCTCCCATGCAAATGTCATCTGTCCCATTCTGATTCCCCGGTCAGCCGCTGTTTCTCCCGACGGCGAGTGTCGGTCTGGCGGTGGTCGGAGGCTCCACCCCGTCCGAGCTGAGACGGCGGCACGGGAGCCTGCAGCTCGGTCTCATTACACGTCCGGCACCATGGAATGTGGTACCGCCGCCGGCTAAAGTGCTTCTGCCGACATCAAAGTCACCATAATTTGAGCTGAAGTAGCAGCTAGGTGGTCGGTGGGAGCATGTCATTGCCGCCGCTGGCTGACAGCCATATCAAAGAAGCCACACCCGGCTCTTCAGAAAAAATATTACATACCCGTGCCAAACTGCTTGATGGTGTACTTCTGCGGTGAGATGCAAAGTAAGCTTGACGAGTCTACTAGTTGAAGTTATCCCACGAGTCTACTAGTTGAAGCTCCTTAATGCAAATGGCCTTCGCGGATTGTGGACGGACCACTTGGTCCATGAGAAACTGCACAGTAATCTGATTATTCAGTCTTATGGGGAAGGATTTGTAATCCGCATAATTTAGCATGCCTGGATGGCTCCTGTTTACATTGCTCGTGTTCCCTTAATTGTCAGCAATGTCTAACCGCTATGTGAAGCATGTCATAAGAAAAATGTGCTAGCACCAACCAACCAGCGGTACGATGCACCATGCAGCCATTCTCCTCAATAATTATGTATTGTGCAATCCAGTATCTCGATACATCCGTTTATTCCTGCTCTCATTTTCATTTGGATTTTAATAAATCACATCACGAACGATGAAGGTCCGTTGTGATTACCTAACGTCCAAAGTAGCTGCATACTCAGACTTAATTAAAACTGTTACACTTAAGACATTAAAGCTGTGCTAATTCGGCCGAGTGAAGAGGAATATCCGCAATGGTTTTCCGTGTTATTAGAGGCCAGGCTGCATTTTTTGAAGCATTATGTCAGTTAGTTACCAAAGCAGACATAAAAATGAGAGTTTACGTGTTTAAGTCAAACAGCGCAACACATAATATTATGCAAGCAAACGAATGTTATAATGGAAATACGGAACTAAATCTTGCATCAGGATATGATGTCATCTATGCCTTTAGAGATTCATTGGAAATTTCTTTCAAAAATCATACTGGTTATCCCAACCATAAACTGATACGAGCTAGAGCTTGTTATAAAAAAAAAACTGAAGTGTTTTGGCTTTTGTTCTGGACTGCGCTACGCTACTGTGTTCCATTCACTCTACTACAGAAGTTATAAAGATGGGGATTAGCAATTAGTGCTTTTTAATCCAACATGAACAGAATCCCGGACGTAACGATGAACACTGGACCCACCGGCCGTCTTTGTGTTCTGATTGCGACTTAATAATGTCAGAGAGCTCATCAGGCGCCTGGGCAATTTGTCCGTCAGCCCAGGGTCACGAAACTCGCCACAGCTCATTCTTCCTCGGACCCTAACCCCGCAGAGCCGGAGTCGTGCACGCTAACTATTCAGTCAAATAGGCGGCCCGGTGTGGCGCTGCGAATGGCTGAAACGCCAGGGAGCTGGGAGGTTTATAATGAGGCGTAGGCGGATTTGACTGAGTGGAGGGCCGGCATGAGAGAAAGGCTGGCAGGTTGGGAGAGGGGCGGTGCAAATGAGCTGTATGAAAGACGTGGGCGGCGTGAATCAAAATGCTTAGTGAAGAGGAGAGCGAAAATGGAGAGGAGAGTGTAAGAGAGAAAGAGAGAGAGAGAGAGAGAGGGGGAGAGAGAGAGAGAGAGGGGAGATAGGGGGAGGAAAGAAACAGAGAAAGATAGAGGCGCTGGGGGTGGATAGAGACAGAGGACCAAAATAACAGATGGCAACATCTGACAATGAAATCCACTTCAAAAGGAGTCAGCAAAATGGATTGAGACGGGCGCTTGGGTCATAAACACAGTGATTAATTGGCTTACGTGAACCGTGGTATCACACACTCTCTGGCCTCGATGCCTGGATCTCGATCTAATTTTACTTCATCCAATTAGTATACCTTGTTGAACATGATAGTTTAATGTTTGCAACAAACATTTATGACCTATTATAAATGTCTGGAAACAATATAAACCGAAATAGTTCTTGTCATCATAAATCACTATTAATTAAGCACGTACACAACAGTCTGGAATCGGATTGGATCTCAGAATGAATTAACCCCGTTGAGGTTTTGCACGCGAAGTACGCTGATGTCCGCTTCCCCTCCGAACCTTCCCACCCTCCTTCCCCTCCCCCATCCCACTTCCGTCGCGGCCTTCCTTTTAAGTATACTGACTGTTCGGCCACCCTCGCCTAGAAAATACCATAATAACAGCGTGCCCAGCTAGAATCTTTCCGCTGATGATCGAGTATTTACCACGGTGCGACAGCGTCAGCAGTCCAAAAATCGGCCAGGCCTCATGTTTGCGCTCTTTTTACCTTTCTTTCCGCCCCTTGTCCTCACTTACTTCCGTCGGAGCGCATTCCTCTGACTGAAAGAGCCGCCGCCTTCAAATACAACCGTTTACAGTACGAAATGGCCAAATTCGCATATCATTGTCATCGCAGCTTAAGATTGGACCCTCTGGTTGGTTATGAGCCAAACTGAATGGTTTGGTGACGGAATATTGATAGAGAGGCACATGGTTCGAATTCCGACGTCGAAGCCCGCACTGACCCCAATATCAGCAGCGTGTGATGGTGTCAATAAACTCAACAACCACACGGACCGATAAAGAACCTCACACCTTTCAATCCCGCCGCCGACCTGACAGTTTCGACCTCAAGCCGCGAACCGACTCGGGGCGTCTGAAAGTGAAGGGTCGTGGTCGTGGCCGCACGGGGTCGTGAGGCACCTGACGGCGACCCTGCAGCACCCCTGCAGTGCAGGTGACGTCACGAGTTCTCATCCCATTCCACCCTGCACCCTCCTACACCGACTTCACACACCCACAGCCCAGGTCGACCCGCCCGTCACGTGCACAGCGGGCTTGATAGGTCGGACGTGATCATCAGGCGTGGTAGAGGGAGGATTGCAGGTGGATGAAAGCTTGCACATGTCCCGAGCTGGGAAGAGAAGTCATCAATCGGGAATGCCGACTATATAGAAAAGATATCATGGTTTGGGTATAGATATATTTATCAAATCTTGTCATTTTGTGATAAGTAACTATTTCATGTAACTATTAAAACTTTTATTTCATATAACTATTCATGTAACTATGTAACCATTAGTTATGCTGGTAATAGATACATAAATGAAGGGCCATAGAAGTGACAACTTCTCAAAATGTTTGTCATGTGTATGTTTTGATGAAGCCCAAAATAAATACCAGAAACTACATAATAACGTAAGAGCTTTTATACTCACCAAAAATATTTAAATGATGTATTATAAATATCGAATATATGCTTTTAGTTAACCTCTAGGCTACCTATTTGTTGTTTCTTTTTTTGTCGCACAATTTCTATTGCATAACACGCGAAACGTGGGTCCCAATTACCAGCTTTTGGCATAAGGTTTCCCGTTGCAATAATTTTACCCCACACTGCTCTCATGTGAAAGTATATCGTCAGAAGTAAAAATCCTCTTTAGTATGCAGTTATTGAAAAAGGACGGGATTTTTCAGGAGTATTCGGATTTTGAGTAAAGTCATCAGATTAGTGATGTTAGTATGTCAAGAGGAAGATGTTCATTACCTGCTTCAGCACTTACAAACACTCTAATGGATCATCCTGCTGCTCATGTCATACACTATCTTCTCTCACTTAGTCTTTCTTTCCGCCATAATAAACGTAAATATATTGGTGATTATTTCAAGCCACCAAGGGTATTCTCCACTTGCAGAGACAACATAGTGATAAGACTGCAGGACAGCAGGGTTGTGCTCGACTCAGATTTTTCTGACTGACTCAACTCAGACTCATTTCCCAAGGACTCTGACTCTACGCTGACTCAAGTGAATGAACAAAAGGTTTTGAATCGACTCAATTTTGACGCATTTATTTTGCCCCTGGCTCAACTCTGATTCATAGAGGTAGTGAATGTTCCTCGAGTCGACTAAAGATTGAATCGAATCATTTTTGACTCAACAACACTAAAAGTTGTTGACCAGGGGGGATGCGGTCTAATTCAAAGTCGATTCTTCCATGCAACGCCATAGACACATTCAACCTACCAACTCTTGCAAACTGAGATTTTCAAGCCATTGCATTAATCATTTGACTCAGAAGAATGAATCGACTCAACTTCGACTCAAACAACGCCCAGGTGACTCAACTCCGACTCAAAAGACAATCCATGTGACTCAACTCTGACCCGACTCAATCTCAAAATTGTATTGGCTGACTAAACTCCGACTCAACTCATTTGAGTCAATTTTATTCAACGTTCATGAGTCGAGCACAAACTCGTAGGGCAGTACACGATTGTAATTGTATTTATGACACTATAAGAGCACATATCTGAAAGCAGACTGTACTTTCACCGGGAAGATGCTTTTGGGACTTCGACATTCAGTTGCGTATTCCCGAGCAGTATGCAAAGCATCGTTTGCCTAGTTCGCTGATCGATATCACATCTGATACACATGGACAATATAACTGGACAATACCTGACAACCGTGCCAAATATAGCAATCACTCGTGACAAGCAGGAAGGTGACCACAGGCTTGTGACCCAGGTGACCTTGTGACTCCTCTCTCTCAAGGAAGATGGCCTGTGGGAGATGACCCCCTTCCCAGCCCACCCACCCCCCACACCCAGTCCCCAATGTCTTTCGACCAGGCATGACCTGGCGCCGACCCGGGTCAGCGTGGCTTCCGTCCGAGCCGGCAGGTGATCGAAGCTGCTGCGGATGTCAGCCAGGCCTCTCATTGGTCGCTGACCGGCTGGCGGCCGGCGATTTCGAGTCGCGCCTCGACGGCGGCGGCGGAGGCGGTGGCAGTGTGGCTTCCGAGCGGGACAGCGCAGCAGCGCGGGCGGCCACGGCGGACTCCGGCGGCGGCAGGACCGAGACCAAGACCACCCAGCACCGAGGGACCGTCAGGAGAGAGCGGAGTGACTTGAGAGGGAGACGAAGCAGAAGAAGGGCGCGAGGCACAGACGCTAGGTCCCGGCGTTTTTGTGCAGTGACTGCAAGAAAAGGAAGCTGGTCATCAGAACTTGTCTGCCGCTTCATAGGACGACTGTGTACTTCAGAAGACGCTCGAACAGCCGCCGCTGCTGTTGTCAACCTCAGAATAATCATCGACAGTCTGAAGGCTTGACTCAAGCCGGCCGGAAGCACGATACAAAGTGAACCCACCAAAGCGTCGCGCATCCGCTGTCTAGTTGAAATTTCCAATACGGACTGGTATAACTTTCTCCAGTGACTGAAGACTCTATCCAAGACACAGGTGTCCCCCAGCATTGAACTCTGTGGCCTCTAGTGGCATCAGATATGTGCGCAAACATGTGGTTGTCTGCGGTTGTCCTGTTCGCGTCCCTCAGCCTTGGTAAGTGAAACAAAACAGAGATTGAATGCCATGCTGCCTGCTGGACCGTGTTCCACATTTATTCAGTCGTGCCCACTGCTTACGTCGGATGATTTATCTCGAACAGTACAGTGACTTGCCTAAGTAGCCATCTGCCAATGGGACTCCCACGCTGCGAATAAAGCCGACATTCACATTGTCATGCATATCGTAATGAATGTTTTGACACTCAGTCATTGTTAATGTTTTAACTTGCAAAACGTGATGTTTACAAAGACTTTTCTAATCCGCGCATTTTATAACTGGGTGGGCAATTACGCTACTGCTATTGTATGTTGATGGCTCAAATACGTTCCTTCCATATACGTGCAGCCGTGCACTTAGTACAACGTAGTCACACTCACAGTAACACATCACACGATGAGCCCACTGATTTCAGCGCTGAATTCCCTCTAATGTATTCAGTCTTATCACGATGGAATGTCCCAGTTGTTTTATAACAACACAGTTTCGGCTAATAGATGAAACACGATATTTCCTCTGTGTTCCCCTCGGTGTGAATGAAAACACAACGCCTGCCTCCAGGGTGCCTGACATGACAGTTGGGGGGAAAGACGCACATCCGCAGAGGCACATGATGTGGAGATTACAAGCCTTGAGACTTTTTGCGGTGTCTCTCCCGCCTTGAGAGTTTTTGTGGCCGCGGGTTGCCGAACGGAGGTGCCATTCATTGGACGGACACATTGTTGCCAAGGTTGCGTCATTGTCGAGAAAGCAATGCGCGACAAGCCGATGATTTATGTATGCACATTTTGTCTTTGGTGTTTGTTTCGCTAAAAACCTACATTCTGTCTGAGCCCCAACCACAAACTGTTTAAAGCTTGGACAATATAAACCAATAACCATAAGGCGATTTTGATAAGCATCAGGTCCCCACATCTGGAAAGCGATCTGCTGTATCTATGACTGATTAGTCTCTGAACGGGAAGTCCCCTATATTGGCAAATACCGATGCTCAAACAAAACATAAAACATGCTTGCTCGATCGCAATAACCGTGCACAGACTTCTGTACCTAAAGGAAGAGCTTCCAGTTATCTGCGGGAAGAATGAAAAAGTAATCAGTCATTTACAGTCATCTAAGGATGGCCGAGACAGTCATCAGTCATCCCAGCTATCTGAGCCATGAGGGATGACTCGAGCGAAGTGGGCGGGGTGGTGGCGTTAGGAACCAACCCGAGCGGAACGCTGGACCAACACTGTCGGAGGCGGTCTGGCTCCCACCGGCTAGCCCGGCCCAGCCCAGACTAGCCCGGCCCAGCCCGGCCCAGCACAGTACAGCCCAGCCCAGTCCAGCCTGTCCCAGCCCGGTCCGGCCCGGCTCAGCCCGGCCGCCCGCTGCGAACAACCGGCTCACAACCCACACGTCCTGAGCGCATCTAAAGGCGCGCAAGTTAGTGCGGCACGTGCAATGTGCATTGCAGCGGAGCGGCTACAGATGTTAATCGCCGGGCGGCGGCGGTTTAAATCAGGCCCATTGGACTCGGGGCAACGAGTTATGGTACCGAGAAGCACGTCTGTCCCGATTCACACCGGAGCTGGAACGTCACGGCGTCACGTCTTCATCTGCCACAGTCCCGGCGTCACGATGTTCCTCAGAGAGTGGCCGATCAACGACCCATGTGGTCCCTGGGGTCCCTGGCCGGAACTAAACTAAACACACCCTTCGTATGGAAATGGCAGCCGAGAGACGGCGGTGGCGGCGGTGGCGGTGGTGGCGGTGGTGGCGGCGCAGTGGCGGCGAGGCTTGAAGGTTGATGTAATCGGTGATGTTTGGGTAAATTGCCGACCAGCTATGTTTCAATTACGGAACGGGTGGCGTCGTTCCATTGCACATCCTAATCGCGTTTGCTACCGGGCGGGACGTGGCACTGGAGCAGTCTGGTGCCGCTGAAGGAGAATGCTGACGCTTGGTTGTGTGTCACTGGAGCTGTTCCGAAGGCGGCTGCTTTCTGCCGTCGGCCAACAACGGGTTTTCCGAACACAAAACGGGCTGCCAAACCGTAAACACCGCCCATACACACCAGGGTGCGGTCGGCGGTACCTACTGTAACCGACAGACATGGAAATTGAGGAAAACTTGTCAGACGCTTACGAAAGCTTTTAGATTTATATTGGGAAAACAACTCCCGAGTATTGCATATGTCGGGACACTTGTTCTTTATTTGCCAGATGTTTGTTTCTTACCTATCGGTAGTTCCTCAGATCCTAGGCTGCTTCAAAAGGCATCATATGTATACCAGTTACCAATTACCATGTTTTGATCCATTGTTCGTTCGCTCCTGGACACCTCCGTGACCGATCTCGTCAAGCTCTGCTCTGCTGCTGTTGGTAGCTCTGCTCTCTGTCTCTGGAGCTGGATAAAAAACGTAAAGGTTGGAACAGCTGTCTGCCCCAGGCCGCTTGCGGGATCTCTGACAGGCGGAAACAGGCGTCGACGTGTCGAGTTACCGATGTCTGGCGCGGAGCCCGTCTCTCGCCACCGCTCTGGCCTCCTCCGCACTCCTCACCCGACCTCCCCGCCCTCCTCACACGACCTCCCCGCCCTCCTCACACGACCTCCCCGCCCTCCGAGCCCTGCGCCGACGAGAGGCGTTCAAATTTGGTTCAAATTTACCCTCCCCCCTCCCAGATTCCCGCCATCATCTGACCCATAACAATGACCCCCGTGGGCCACACCGACTATACCAGAGGCATCATTCCTCATCATCTCTGTGCGAACACAGAAGGCCTTCTCGGCGGTTCTTCTCCGCATAGCGGCGCCTCTATGCGCTCACCGCGCTATTCATGGTTAGCGCAGCCGCGGCCGTGCCGACCCGCGCCGCGTTGCGCCGCGTTGCGTCTCGCCGCGTTGCCGGCTGCGCGTTACCTGGCCGTCATGAGCACAATGGACCGCCGCCGCGCCGCGCCGCCCTCCCCGCCCCGCCGCGAATTCAGCGTGAAATATGGTGTGCTCATTGAAACGCCTGGATGACGGGTGGGTCGCCTTTGTCGGCTGCCGAAAGGCGTCAGCTATTGGTCACGCAGTCTGCGGTGGATGGAGGAGGGGAGGGATGCGCCGCGGGTCGGAGGCGCCTCCGAGTACGGTGAGCGTGCCGCCAAGGGTTCCCGTCCGCGCGATGGAATGCATCCCATCTGCCAGGTAATGATTTGTCACAGGTAGTTCAGACGGGAGGAAGAAAGAGGCGTGTCTGATTTAAGGGTCGAATAATTGTCTGGTGTGCAAAAGAAATGAGGTGGACCTTGCTCTTATCATGCTTCAAGCATTCAAGGGCGTTCAAATAATTATACAGTGAGAGTATCATGCAAAGCCGCCCGATAACTATCACAGAAACCAAAGAGTTTGTTAATCATACTTAATATGTCGCCTAAAAGGCGCATTTTGTAGCCATTGTCAGGGATCCATCAGCGAACACTTTATATAGACGTCTTCTGTTCGGGCTGATCTACCTTCCCTCGTCGGTGCCAGCCGGGGCTTGTTAATGGAGCCGATACCTTAGCCTTATCTGCGGGTGTCAGCTCCAGTGCGACTGGTTTTATTGGCCCCTAATGGACACGGACCTAAATCTGCGCCGATTACACGACACTGGGCATTACTCGAGGTCGTTTCGACCATCGACAGAGTCGCAGGAAATGCCGGCCAATCACGTTTCTAACCGGCCCCATCAGGACCAGCATACAGTTCACGCTGTCACTTCTTCACCAGGCTGACACTGGGGCTTTCTAATTCTAATGGAGCATGTAACGCCGACTTAACCCGGCAGTTGCTGGGGTATTTCGCCACCTTCGACTTGCTGGGGGGCGTGAAACGCCCCCAGCCCATACCTCGAGAACCAATGGCCGTAGAGAGACGCGCAAGGCGGCAAACGAAAGCTCTC
>JARFNZ010131343.1:0-11230 GCA_031763405.1 Balanus nubilus
CGTGTTTTTTTATTATTATTTGCAATTCGCTTTAAAACTAGATTTTTGGCGAATTTTCAAACATTTAGCGATATTAGTAAAACATGTTATGTAGTGACGCCAGTAAAATTGTTCTATCTCAAATTCTTGTCCATATAACTCCTCACTTTTTCACGGAAGACGTAAAATTGATGTATGCGAAGATATACGAAGTTCATGTTGCTATCTGTAAAGTTTCGGAAGTTATTCAGAAAAAAACGAAGGGGGGTGGTGGGGTCGGATCCGAACACCCAGGCGGTCGTTGGTTATTTTAAGTATTTTGGTTGAGTTTAGTCGCGCTTGATAGTCCTGAATATACAGCCAGTTATCCGAAAACACGTAGTTTTGACCTTTGACCTGACCTTGACCTTTGATCTTGACCTTTAAAAGAAAATGTTAAGTATGCTTTAGAATTGTCTCATTGAGAGCTTTCGAATGCCGCCTCGTGCGTCTCGCTACGGCTATTTGGTCGGGAGTTAGACAGGGGGACAGAATCTGTCCCCCCCCCCTCCCACAGCGGGGCGTGTGGCTGAAAACCCCAGCAGGGCGTGGGTTAAGCAAGATGCGCCAACAATACATCCAGGTGCTGCGAAACATTATTGACCTTTGAAACGAATCGTAAACACGCGGGACATGTCATTGCCATATAATTAACGTGTTACATACCTGGGCGTCTGGGTAATATTCCCTGGATCCATTGCATGGTTATCTTATTAGCACGTTTCCTGACAATCTACAAGAACGCCCTTTTCGGTGATAATAAACGTAAACACAGTGACAGATCAGACAGTTTTATTTGCGTGGAACACGGCGCCAAATTACATCCTCCAGCGCCGCGCCAGAATCAATAAGCGCTCAACGAGCGGATGACTGGCTTACAGCCATGGGGCTGTCAGAGAAACGCAAAATGAGCAAACGCTTAAAAGCAGAATACTAAAAAAGGTGTTGGGGTGACAAACTATCCACAAAATAGGGCTATGACGAGAAGTGTGGGGCTACGATTTACGAACCACAATAACAGGCAGCGGAAATACAATGCATTAAGAGAGCCTCGTCACAGTTGAACTTCGTCGATCTTGAAGCAAAGAAAAGTGTCAAACAGGAATGAAAGGTAACTATTCGTTTTACTGGGTGCTCTGAAAGGTATTTGTTGGACTGGCTACTCTGCAGATTGAATCATGCAGTTCATCAACTGGATCACAACCACCAATGTTTCCCTAACAGCATTTGACATTATACCATAGAGATCTAACATACATAGAGATGCCCATGATAAAGCACTTGATTTCGCGGCAACTAAGTAGAGGTTTTTAAGCTATTTTTTTTAAATTTACCTCTACAGGATCCTATAGAGGTTAGTGCTTTTTCGTCGCTGCTTAGTACGCGCTATGAATTTGACTACCGTCTCTCAATGGCAATATATGGCATTCAAAAGGTTTCTTTTTAAAAAAAATTGAAGACAAAGTCCTTAGTAGAAGCCCGCCCGCCATGTTGCACGATACTTAGAAGCTCATTGCCATTTATCAAGTTTGCTTAAATTCCTCCACTGAACTGCCACGAATTTAAGTGAAGGGCATCACTATTTATGTAAGATGTGTATGATTCTATGCCTACCGATGCTCGCAGGAAAGAGGGCGGCTCAGCATCGTTGCGTTGATAGACTGACCCGCTGAGCACCTCTGTCGTGCGGCGCAGTCTAACGAGCCATTACGTCTTCATCAAGTCGCCGCTGGCAAACTTGGTAGACCTAAGACCATAACGTTATGATCAGCCACCATCAAATGTTTGGCATCCCAAGGTGATAACGTCACCGAAGAACAAACCTGTGACCTTTTACATTAGAGAGCTAGCGCACCTGGCTCCCACTATCTGTCTATAAGCTAGCTACTGACTTTAAATAACTATTTTATATTTGTATGGTATTTTGAGGTGATAAAAGAAAGTTTTGAAATAAAGCAGAATTATTTTCTAGTTGGATACTAGAAATACTAATAAGAAATAGTGGTGTAGAATCTGCCTAATCTGTTTGTTCCAGTAATCTCGGTTGCGACGACGACAGAAAACATATCACCAATGTTGAACAAGTAAAATAATGTCTGTAATGCCTGTAATGTAAATCATGTAAAAAAACAATGTCTTAAATGTCTGAACAATAAAAATATCCCATCAAAAATGCATTGTCCTTAAGCATAAGTTAATGAGTGACTATTGATCGCTTGCCATTTCTGCAAACGTTATATTACGAAAATGTCACCATCAAATTTGTTTGTAGACAGTGACTAGCGAGTAGGTAATGAGGAATGTGGATACAGTCAAACGCTAAATCCTTTTGTCGAACAAGTCGTATATAGTGTCAGCAGAAATTCCCACAGGAACATTGTATTCATTGTCCTATGAATAAAATGTACTGAGAAATGTACTGCACGTGTATTTTTATTCAGTGTGTGCGCATGACAACTTGTCATTTCATGCTGTGAACTTAGTTAACAGGGAATATATTCAGAACTTTATAAAATGTTTTATGGTCTCGCGCTGCGAACTTCCCAGTTGTTGTCCCAGAAGCTTGACCACATAATTATAATGTTGGATAACGCAATAAAACATTTGGCCAACATTTGGCCGTCCCGAGCGATGAAGTGAAGTGAACTGTGAAGTGAACTTCCGAGCAAACTCCGTAAACTACATGAATGTGAAGGTGCACCATAAATCGCGCAAGAAGTTAATCTACAAATAATATTCCTGGAGAGCAGTTCTGGCACGACCTCGCTAACACGCATTCAGTATTTACAGAACACTCTGGTCTTGAGCAGAGACCCGGCGCTGGGGAGTGCTACGAGGTACTCAGGCTCAGTAAATACTCAATCGCCAGTCGAGGAAGACGCTGTTGACGCCCCCATAGACCAGACCTTTGTTAGTACTTCCCGGAACTCAGCTGGGAGGGCCTTGCCCACAGTGAAGGTATATTTTTATCATCGCATTTAGCATCGTGGCTGTGCTGTTTACCTTAAGAGATGGAATTGCTCAACAGCAACAGCTTGTAACTCTTATGCACGGATGCCCGCATTTATAAATCTACAAGCGTCACCATCCAACAGCAACATCCACATTCATCCACGATTCATCCAGTCATTCATTCACCAACAACACAGACACGGATACTTTGATTCTACAAGGTGCGGTAGAAAAATGTACCTGTTTCTAAAGGTGCGTAACTCTGGTAATAGTGTTGATAGGGAGATGTTGTATGCACGATTAGAATGGCAGTTCATGTCCATTTATGTTCCTGAAATGTCGGTTTGGTATCTTTTATCATTGCAGAGTACGGTCAACTCAAAGATGCCTCAAAATATGGGTGGTTACCAGTTTTTTTGTCCGGTAAATGATGCGATGGCACAGGATGCCTCATGGAAAAGTCACCTTAGATTTATTTTCGGTTGACATCATAAATGCAGGACATCATAAATGAACACTGGAAAGAAAGAACAAAAGTCTTATGAACACATTATTTACATACTTAATCTACATTCACTGAAATAGTGTAAATGACAATGGAATGAAAAACAATTCAACATTAAATTACCGCATCATTTCCTTAGAAAATGAATTCGAACTCAACCCGCTGGATAACTTCTCGTGGGACAGTAAAAGATTTATGCTCCCGCACCAAAAACGTTGGAAGATTTAAATACAACATCCGCAGTGTAGTGGGAGCAATACCTCCCGAAATATGCAGATGTGATTGGAAACCAGCGGCGGCTCCTTCACATGTGTCTTAAAATGGGCGGTGACCACTTCGAGCATCGTCTGTGAGACCTGTGTCCTCTAACATGTAAAACTAGAATGTTTTAAAATTTGATTTTATGTTTTCGTAATAATATAGTGTTCCTAAGTGATGTGCTGGGTATATCCAGTAGGATTACTCTGATTAAGTGCTGTAGTTTTGGTTGCATATATGCGATCGTCTCATTTGCCGACCAAAATAAAATTGGTAACGACACATATTTTTAGTCAAACTCAATTTGACGGTGCTCGTTAACAAAAAAAGATACTGAATCGGAATTTCGGGAACACAAATGGACATGAGTTGCGATTGTAATCGTGCATCAAACAATTCTCTATCAGCACTATTAGCAGAGTTATGCGACTTTAGAAACAGGTACATTTTTCTGCCGCACCCTTTAGTTAGCAAATAGGCAACACAAAATTCGAGCAAGGTAGTTACGATTACACATTCGAGGGACTAAGCGATCAACTAAACGTTATAAACTGCATGAACTTCGCTCAAACCAACCCTAGGCTATAAGAGTTCATCTTCAGCTTCCTTTGTCACCTGGCTCACCTATTCCTCAAACCAGGCACCTGGAACTAAATGCAGTCAGAAGCCCAGTTAATCTCAGCCCGAGCTCTCACCCGTGAACCTTCAGCTGCCTGACTCTCAGCAGTCGGGCCGATCCGCGCCCGCCTGCCCTCAGCGGCGCCGCATAAGCCTTCCAATATCCCCAGGCGCGGACGCCTGAGCTTACGGGCGCAGAGGCGGCTCTGACGGCAGAAACGGCGCTTCATTCCTGCAGACGCCATATTTTGAGAAATTGTTGGCTCAGCACAAGTCCGTCCAATATTAGAAGCGATCGGTGACGAAAGAGGAATTCTTTTGACTGGTGCCGGCGTTATAGGAATGCAATCCGTGCAAATAGGACCTTATGCGATGCATCGAAGGAATCCTGTTATAGTGTACAATAATCATGTTTCGTCTCTAAATTTCATTCTTGCATCTTTATTGCTGAATGATATCCTGAAAGGCATACACTCAACGTGAAAGAGGTACAGCACTCATTTTATTGTCAGCTGAGTACATGAAAGACACTGAAATACATATAAAACACACCACAAAACAAAGCAAAGCATAACGCATAACACAACACAGCACCTCATGAATCCCTCATTCATAGGCAAACAAGCATTACACATTAGCCGTTCGACGAATGATAAAAAAAAAGCGGAGAACTACTGACGTCCGGCCAGGCCCGAGATGGCCCAAACGGCGTCTAGAGACATGCCACGCGGTCGGACTGGACGTGAGACGGGCCAGCCAGCTCGAAGAAAAGCACATACGCCTCGCTGCTGTTGACATTGCGCTCGTCGACAAGGTGCACCTGCGAGTCGTTGTACTCGTGCCACTCAGCCGTGTATGGGTGCTTGCACAAGGCAGTGTAGTGGCCTGAGGACCGCGTACCGGAGTGCTCAGACAACGCCATGGTGATTTCTTACACTCAACGCCATGGTGATTTCTTTCAGTTTTGTGTTTACACAGTCCCAGACCGGAGGTATTCTGATCTACTCAGACAACGCGTTCAGGTGCCATTGTATGTCGCTGCTTGCCAGCAGTAAGACTATAGTCCCTGGTGCAGCCACCGAATGAAAATTGATGCCGTGAATTCTATTAAATAGGTACCTACCTCAGCAATTCACTCTGTTGCAAGGGACTGTAAATCCATTAGCAGTGAACTGGGATGAGACTAACGTTACACGCTGCTTTTTGCAGCGAGGAACATGAGTCTCATCTGATGTCTGATTTATGATGATGATGATATTGGGGTTTTAGGGCGCGCCGACACACGGTTTCATACGGCGCCCAGATGTCTGATTTACTTACATAAAAAACGTGATCCCACGATGCCAGAGATGACATATCACGTCCCGCCGCGCATGCCGTCTTCTTTTAAGAAAAAAAATTGAATTATGTTTGTCAGCGTCAGACACACCTGAGACATTCATTCGTTGATTGTTGTATTTATTTTCTTATGATGTTCTCAATGCTTCCTGTTGTTCAAAATTCCTTCAAACTCGTGTCTGTTGGGAACTACCCTTTGGCAGACCTAGCCTTGATGTTTAATTATTTCTCGGAACCTTACTGACGACGCGTTTTGCCCAACTCAACGCTGTATTCTCCATTAACAAGCACTGACCTTATGTCGTCGTTGCACTGGCTGACAGTCGTGCGGCCTGCAGTGAACACGTGACCCCACTGTTTCCTTGCCCTGTCACTGACGACGCGTGTCTCGTGTCTCCGGTAGATGGCGTCCGAGACGCTAGAGCAGAACCTGACGGAGAACATGACGACCCTGGCGCCCGAGTATTGCGGCGCCGGCTTGGCCGCCTTCTACCTCGGCTACCGAAAGGTGCACGGCTACCTCGCTCTCGGTGTCTGCATCTTCGGCCTCACCACCAACATCCTCAGCATCGTCGTGCTGACGCGCAAGACGATGGTGTCGCCGACGAACGCGATCTTGGCCGGCCTGGCCATCGCCGACATCATGGTGATGGTGATGTACGTGCCCTTCACGCTCAACTACTACTTGCATGCGTTCGGCAAGGCGAGCTTCAGCTACAGCTGGGCTGTCTTCATGCTGACGTACGTGCACGTGACGCAAGTGTTCCACACCATCTCCATCTGGCTGACGGTGGTGCTGGCCGTGTGGCGGTACCTCGCCATCGGCCACCCGTCTCTGAACCGCGAGTGGTGCTCCATGAAGAACACCTCGGTCGCGATCGTGTCTGCCTACATCGTCTGCCCGATCCTGTGCATCCCCAGCTACCTGACGTTCGCCCTCTCACCGCAGGGCAACTCCACAGACAGCTTTGTGGTCGGTTTCAGCGACCTGAGCACGTACAATGACAAGTTCCTCGAGAAGTTCAACTTCTGGATGTACAGCGTGCACGTCAAGCTGCTGCCGTGCGTCATCCTCACCATCTTTAGCTGCTGCCTCATCCACGAGCTCATGAAGGCGCGCAAGCGGAAGGCAGCGCTGCTACGCAAGATGAGCTCAGGCCAGAGCAAGCAGTCGTGCGCCGAGAAGCAGGCGGTTCGCACCACACGGATGCTGCTCGCCATCCTCCTGCTCTTCCTCCTCACCGAGTTCCCTCAGGGCATCCTCTCGCTCATGTCCGGAATCCTCGGCAACAAGTTCCTCGACCAGTGCTACAACAGGCTTGGGGACCTGATGGACATCCTGGCGCTCATCAACTCCTCGATGAACTTCATCTTCTACTGTTCCATGTCGTCGCAGTTCCGCTCCACGTTCCAGCAGCTCTTCATGACCAGCCGGTGGGTGCCGGTGCCGCTGAAACCACCCTCGACCACCGAGCAGACCGAGTGCACGAGGCTGTAGGGGTGGTGCGCGGGCGCGGCCCGGGACCGGACCTAGGCTCCAGCTGCTGAGCGGGGAGGGGGGGGGGGGGAAAGGGGTCAGTTTGCCGTACAGACTATATGCCAAAGGATGCTTGTCGTTTTAGAGCTACTGGAGCTATTTGAGTATTGGAGCGCGAGAGACGATCTGAAGTCGTTAGGGACGTGGAGGGGGGGGGGGCGAGGGGAAGATGAACAAGCTCGCTGATTGATGACGTCATTCGGTGACGTCATTGTGAACTTTGAACATACACAAACCGCCTGCTGGGTGCACTGTTTGACAACGGCGGAACGGTTCGCTTTTGAGCGGATGAGTCACGTCGATCACGTCGACTTGGAACGTGCTTGTTGAAAGACCTTCTCGGTGGATGTGTTCCACTTCAGCGGCGAACATATGTGTGCGGGAAAAAGAACACTGAACAGTCCACAGACTGCGGTGCTCAGGACCACTGAGACTGTCCAAACTTGTGACGCTGTGCCCAATAGCGTGTTGTAAAACTGTGGGCGTCCAATCGCTTCCGCGTTACTCGTGTTGTGTCTCATGGACGCACTGGCGTCCTGACTGACAATGGAACCGTGCTCATGTTCGGTCAGTGTATCGTGCCGTTCACAAATCGTGCGTTGCTTGCTCTGTTCTTCTCCAGGCCAGTGGACGTATGCAATGGCGCCTCCCCAATGATGAGCCCATGTGAGGATCGATTGCATACGACCAGAGCTAGCCAGACGCTTCTCCGCTTGTTCGCCGACGCGCTTCGCTGCCGGAGCGCTTCGCTGTCAAGGCGTGGCTGCCTCTCTGCCAGGCTGCAGGGGAGGAGGATGCACCGCATTCCCACGGGATCTGTAGTCGCATCCGCCGCCCCCCGCCGGTCCCAGGTCCCAGGTCCCAGGTCACATGTCACAGGTCACAGGTCACAGGTCACAGGTCACTGTGTCACGGGCGGAGTCTGCCGCCCGTGAGGCAGTGTCTGCCTGTCCAGCTAACGGGCGGACCACAGACGTCGTAAGGACGTCATCTCTTGGCCCCAGCAGACACGGCGCATTGATACATTCAGCTACATCAAATTCCTCTGAGCTTGGCAGTAGCCGGCGGCAGAGCAGCCGGCGCAATGCTTGCGATATGGTCTACAGCTTTAAACATTTTACGGTCCATACGGTCTATAGCTTTACGGTCTATAGCTTTCAACATTTAAACATTTTTAGTACGTACTAACATTTTCATTTATCTTGCTTTATATATTCGATAACGTTTAAGCGGCATATCATTCTCGGAAAGTTAAATCAAGGTGTACTTAGGCTAATCTATTCCGAAGCATTAACATACATTAGTCGACATGTATTCATATCCAATAAGATCAATAGTGCTGTCGGGAGAGACAAAGTTGTGTGTGCTCGTTTTACTTCCAATCTTTAAAAAATGAATAAGTTGCTCTATAGTTGCCACAGGATACTGATTGTTAATTAATCATTGGCCCGAATAATCTATTCAGCATAATGACCAATGCCCAAAACTATCTCGCATTAGCAAGTTGGGAACAACTGCGCTCGCTACCATTCACTTTGCCAACCAGATCTCTGTTTTTTTCTTCTCTGTTTGATAGAACAGAGTCGATCATTCTGTTACTCTTCTCTGTTTGGCAGTCGATCATTCAACACACCAACAAAGGCACAAATATTGGAAGGCTTCGGAAAGCCTAGATGTTTGGTGAATGTCCTAACCGGCTGTTTAGTGTCACTTTCATTTTTCAGGCGAATTCCGCTCCAAAGTGTTTGTTTGATAATGTAAATGTGATTGTGATAAGCTGTGTGTGTTAGAAAGGGAGTGAGTGTGGTACCAAATGGGAAACCTCGTATTTATTTTTGCAGTGTCAAAAGTGTCGTTTGAAGGTAGGTATATGTATATGTTGACCAACTACGGACAGCATAGCGTCAAAGTGTTAAAACTAAAAAACAAATTTAACGCTCAGTGTTATTCGTATATGAGACGCTAGTTGGCAATCCAGACGACAAAAGTATGATAGCAGCGTCAACGTATTTTAGCACTTTGCCTGGAAACAAACATTAGAAGTGAATAGGTTTGCTTTGTTGCAACCTAGTTCGTTGCTTGCGCGGTGTGCAAAAAAATAGTTTGCATTTTATGACTTTATTTTTTGTGTAAGGCCATTGGACCTTTCAAAAGCACATAACCTTATTGTATGTACAAAGAAGGATAATTCACTGTTACAACACTGTTGATGGAGGTTATCACTGAATTACAATGGTGCTTAAAATGTCGAGCTAATGCGTACATGTACTTACAAGTGATGAAATGTACTTCATTCAAACGTCCTTTTGCATATTGTTCTGATGTGGGTGTATGCTACTAAACAACTACGATTGTGCGTTATCCGGATATGAGCTTACAGTGATGCAGCTCCTATGGTCTTTGTTAACTTAGCACTATGCCAAACTGCGCATGTTCCTGGCTCGCATTAGTCGTGATGCGTTCTCGCTCCACGCAACACGAAATGGCGCTTGTTTGTTTGTTTAAATGCTATAGGTGTCAAATAAATCTTCTGACTCTTTTGACTCCTGTGCTGCTATATACCTAGATGTATAATGTACATCAACGCGGCCCGAGCAGCCCTCTGACGTTACCTAATCTCGAACGCGAAACCCTCCACCGGCTACAGTCCATCCGATTCGGGGACAAACGGTGAGCGCCGAAGAGACTCGAACCCGAACTGCCACAGCCGGTGTGATCTGAGGCCCACACTCTCCGACTGAACCACAGAAGGATTGACATTAATCTCTGGAAATGCAGTTGTATTTATAAATTACTGAGTTTCTTTTCGCCGCCATACGCCAAATATAATGCTAAGATGGGAAAGTCCCAACACCTGCCGGTGCAGCAGGCCAAAAACTTGGCATTAATTTTCGGTGGAATGATTGTTGTGCCCTTTTAATACAGTACCTGCAAGAGAGCGTGTCTTCGCCATCGGTGAGGTACACAGCTGGTACTGGAGAAAACTGCAAGGCATTTAAATTGACTGCAGGACATTTAAATTGACGTACTTCTCAAATTCCTCGATCGAACATCTGGTTAATTACTTATATCTTATTAGCAGCTAGCCTAATTTACCTTCTTGAAATCTTTCGTCTTATTTAGTTCGTTAAAATATGACCTTTCAACTCTGTATATAATTTTGAATTAGATAAATGACTCTTGGCTAACACTTGTCAGTGAGCATATATTCCGGTCGCATTATTCATTTCCTTCCTAACGTAGAAGCCCAAAGCAAATGCTAAAAGCGCAATTCGAAGATGTTGCTGAAATCAACAGGCGGTGCTCATTTCAAGATCTACACAAGGCAAATATATTTCTATCGGCGCTTTGCGTAAATCACATCAAGAGGTAACAGTCACAGAGGAGAGGGGATTATATTTCAATTTATATGCATTATAATTGTCCCTAGAACAACATGATTAGTGATTTTCAAACATGTTAGCAAGTTGTTCCGAAAAGCAAAGTTCATAATGACTGGAGTTTTTCCACCGTGGAAAAAAACATACAATATCTTAGACACGAGGACTTAGCAACTACTTTCCCTTACCTAATTGGGATTCAACTTGCTGTAGGAATCCGTAAATATCTCTTACCTTTACAAGCACAAGCTGTTGGCGTTTTAATCTAAAAACAGCAGCACTCGGGCCGAGCCGAACTGACTCAAAACAGGCGGATATTGGGTGCAGTGCTCGGATGATGGATATGGTTGCCTGCCGACACCATTTCAGATAGGGGCTTCCGTGACAGGCGCGGCCATGTCGGCGGCACGGCACGGTCGGTGGTCGGACGGGTACGGTTAAACTGGAGCGATGGATGGAGCACGGGTTCATTGAAGAAGTATAGGCCAGCTGATAACAATGGAATTATACTTATACAAGTAGGCCGCAATTACAAGGAGCATGTCTACTCAGTCATTGTATAGATAATGCAATGACTTCCTGATCCTCCGTTATTGTCCGTACGGCGTACCAGGATACGCGAAG
>JARFNZ010131354.1:0-11230 GCA_031763405.1 Balanus nubilus
GCCATATCGACTGTTACCTCGGCTGCGCATGACGGCCGCTATAGGTGGCGCCACGATGTCCTTGGCAACTCGCCAATATCGCCATATCGACTGTTACCTCGGCTGCGCATGACGGCCGCTATAGGTGGCGCCACGATGTCCTTGGCAACTCGCCAATATCGCCATATCGACTGTTACCTCGGCTGCGCATGACGGCCGCTATAGGTGGCGCCACGATGTCCTTGGCAACTCGCCAATGTTCCGTGATTAATCCCCGACTCTAATACGGTACCATTCGTAAGGACTATTTTACAGTAAGGACACGCCGCAGGTATTACTCTGAAGGCCGAAGAACCGTCAGGTTAGATCGATGTGAAAGCCTGCCTGTTCCGGAGTGGCCGGCCATCCGGAACATCGGTTCGAGGCTCAAGGAAGGTTACTGTGAGCGACAAGCCACTTGAGACCCTAATTTTCGCCGATAACTTTTAAACGACATTTTTAAACGACATTAACGACATTCTCGCAATGGACGTTTCAGACCTTCCGCTAATTTGTATTATTTAGGTTGTTTAACGTCAAAGGAAAAGATATGACACTTCCCATTCACTCGTTATGCTAAATCTCCCGCAACGAATTCACTCGGTGGATAGAGACTATCGTCAAAGGGTAGAGCTACGCTAGGACGTCAGAGGTTAGCTCCGATACAGGGGCAACTCGTTAAAAAAATAAAAAGGTAGTTATCTCCCTTTAAACAGATACATACATCTCAAAAATGGCACTTTTGACAGAATGCTTTGCTCCAGAACTTCGGAAAGTGGTATCCTGGACCTGACATTGTATTGACATCATATTGCATCCATAGGTAGGTACATATTTTACATACAAATTACAGACATTTAGTACATACATAATGCATAACTTCTCAAATGAAGTCAATGTACCAATATTTTTTTAGAAAATGTTTTAGTGACGTCATGTCACGCCATCTTTGGTCAAAAATCGACGAATGTTTGAACGGTCGTAAAACATCGCGTTTTTAAGCAAATTGCAAATAAAACCCGCCAAAAGACGGGAAATTACATTCTCCACCAGAAAGTTATCTCTGATTTTCGAAATTTTGGATTTTTTACCCCAAAAATGTAAAAAACACATTTTGGTGGGCCAATTTTTATAACATCAAAATAAAAAAAACGGAATATATGTAAGAGAAGTACCTCTAACCTATCCGCATCCCACATCTTTAAAGCAATATCTTTATTTGTGACCCTCAGATGACTATAATAAGTATACATTTGGATGACGTAATTTTTTAAATTGCGTTTTCAACGTTTTTTTTACGTCGTACGCACAAACAAAATACACCATTGGAATCCTGAGACAAAACTCTATCTGAAACAATTGTTTAAAATTAAAAAAGGAAAGTTTCCAAATTTAACATCTTTTGACTTTTTTGACCTGACCTTGAGGTCAAATGTCAAAATCATCGTTACCATTTAATTCTACGTCTGATATCAACCATATAACATGCACCACACGATTTTCATATAAATGTTGCATATGGTGACCTTTCGTGACCTCAACTTGGCCTTGACCTGTGCCTAATATGATAGTTACACTCAAACAGTACCTTCCCCTCTTTATTGGAAGTGTTTTGGCTGAGTTTGGCCACGCTGCTCTGGATAATATTGTCTCTACAGCCAGTAATCCGGAAACACGTAATTTTGACCTTTGACCTGACCTTGACCTTTGACCGTGACCTTCTACAGAAACTTTTAAGTATGCTTTAGAATATTCCCGTTGAGAGCTTTCGATCGCCGCTTCTCGCGTCTTGCTACGGCTATTGGTTCGGGAGTTAGACAGGGGTGCAGAATCTGTCCCCCCCCCCGGGGCGCGGGTTAACTTAAATGTCATGACTTCCAGGGCGTTAGACCCAGGTTTTCTCAAAGCAGCGCCGCAAAATTTCTGGCTTTGAACGTACTGTCCATCATCGAGTGCATACAAAGTTCGGAGAACCATGTGGCTGCCGCCGCTGTTTACGCGAGTTATTCTCGACAAACCGTGGTGGTTGGCAACCCCCCCCCCCCCCCCCCTACACTGGCCAGGGTTAAAGCTATGACACGCAGGTATAAAATAGGATAGATTTGTTCATGACTTATGCAACGCTGTCAGGCATGGGTTAATCTGCGCCCCTCTTGCACTCGGGATTTTCCACAAACTGCTTGAGGAAGGGGGAGGGGTTTTTGAACATCCCGTCGATCTCGGCTCCTATGAGACGTAGAGAAATAAGCGTTCGAAGCTCGTCAAAAATGATTTCAAATTTGCCTCCGTTATTTTTTGCGCCTATGTCAATATTGAGGTCACTTAAGGTCATCAAAGATAAATTTCCCCGTTTACCCGTCAATTTTTTTCCCTTTGATCCAGAAATCCCTCGTTGTCTAGGGAATTATGATAGCTAGGAAGAAACCGGAAAAGCATTCATTAGCTCTGGAAACGCTCCAGTAACATTTATCGGTCAGATTTGAGCTAAGGTCATTAGTTTAAGCTCCAGAGGTCATCAAAGATCAAAATGGTTATTTTCTTGGAAAACGTTATTTTTTGGGACAAATAACTTCTTAACTATTCGAGAAGAAGCATTTATTTTGACACCATCATATTTCTCTTGTCCAGGTGCGTCGAAACATATGCAATGTTAGCCCGGGCTGCGCTGGGGCCTCCAGCCACCTTCCATTGGCTGGGATTGGGGGCGTTTTTCGCCCCCCCCCCCTCGCTTACTTCCGACCTAATAATCTCTTCGGGACGCGTAAGGCGGCGATCGAAAGGTCTGAACGAGACGAACCTAAAACATGCTTACAATTTTCTTTCCAAGGTCATAGGTCAGGTCAAAGGAAAAAAATGCGAAATTTCGCATTTAGGCTGCAGAGACCAGACTAACGGCAGCACCGTGCCCAAACTCGACCAAACACTTCTAAATATTAGGGGAAGGTAATGCTAGAGTATGTATGTCATAGTAAGTACAGGTCAAGGTTAAAGTCAGTGCACCAATGGTCACATGTGTAAGAGTCATGTGAATGCCGTGTGACATATATTTAATGGGTTATTTCAGCCATAACATTCGATGGTTACGTTCATTTTGCCATTTGATCTCAAGTTCAGGTCAAGGTCAGGTCATAAAAGGTAAAATTTTGAAGTTCATAATTTGTAGTAAAAGACACATGATTATAGCTCAGTTTTGTCTCAGGAACCCATTGGTGTCATTTATTTTTGTGTCTGAAATGAAATTATTGAAATTATTGAAATTAATGCGTCTGAGGTCTAAAAGTGCCCCAAAACGCAATTTAACCAAATGACGTCATTACAAAGTTGCTAGGTGTTCTATTTTGCATGTACTTTTGTTGCATCTACTTGTGTTGTCTACTTGTCACCTCTAGTGCGGCGGGTCGCCGCCGGCGCGCATTCATTTAGTTTGTTGCCGATAGGGTGACCTGGTGACCTGGACCGACTTTAACGGCGGATGCGATTGGCTCGCTGGCCTCAGAGCGTTGTGAGCGGTTCGGTGATTTGTCGGAGTGTGACCTCCCCGGCCCGGGCCGCGACCCGAGGAGGGACTGGGTGTCTGGAGGTCGGCCATGCTGGGTGTTAGGTAGATAGTTGAGTGCGAGCTGTCAGTGTCACGGACCGTGGTTGAAGAGGCGTAACGAAGATTTACGAATATAGGTACACATTAGAGTCATCTTGGGTGAAAAATAAAGCTATTGATCTGAAATTTGGCTTGTTGAGTACTCATATGTGATTCTCTGACATATATTCCGGTTTTATAAAATATCAAAACTTAAGATTTGGTGACCCTTTGACTGGATTTAAAAACAGTTTTTTGAAAGTTTGGGTGACAAAAGCCAAGAATTTCGCAAATTCTAGATAACCATCTTGTAGATAATGTTATTTCCTTCCTTTTTGCCCCTTTTCGTTTGCAATATGCCTTTAAAACTTAATGGTTTATGGCCGTCCAAACATTCGTCGATTTTAGACACAAAAATGCGTGATATGACGTCACTAAAATGTTATTTTCTCAAAAAGTTATCGGCCGATTTTCCCCCCAAAAAATATGCAGGTGTCAAATTGATGCCCCATAACTTCTAGAAAGTTTCGCGTTGATAAGCTATTCCGTTTTATATTAGGAAAGTTCGCTACCGAGGGGGGGGGGACGCCCCCAAGTGTTTTTATGCGCTGATTTCGAATTTCACATTCATTTTACACAAATACGGTTTCAAATAAGGTCATGCCATATTACAGGTCAAGCGAGGTCACTGACCTAAGATGACCTAAGTTTACCTTTGACGTTTGACTCGGAATAAAGGGCAACTGAGACCTGGAATGTATCAAAACGCATTCTAAGGACAAACGTCTTGGTCTGTAGAGCGAGGCTCTAGCTTGATAAGAAATAATTATGTCGACAATAATGGAATTCGGTGATTTCGGGTCATTCATCTGACCTCATAGGTCACCAAATGAACTAGGACCTAAAATTGGGTATCATCGGCTTCCTCTCGTCACAAGCAACGTACTCGTCTTTACAGCGAAGCTCTAGCTCAATTAGGGTCGAAGCGACAAGGGGGTTTCATAACCCCCCCCCCCCAACACAAAGAGACGCAGCAGTTTTGTCCCACACTGGCGAGGGTAAAAATCGGTCGAAGAAAAGCGGGAATAGCGCTCATGACCCGCCAGTTAGTGGGACATCAGCGTGCATTTGTATCGTGTGTTGGCGATGTAGTGTGCGTATGATGGTGAACGAGTGTCTTTTTAGCCCAACCTGTTCTTATGCACGACTTAGCACAGTAAAAGCCAATCGTGTATTTACCACCGTAAAGTGCATGATATGTTTGAATGTGCCGCAAAGTAATAGATAGATAGTTAGATAGATATCGAAATTTCTGGGTGGATGAGAGAATCTGCCCCTTCCTCAAAGTTCGTAATTCTGTCCGCTTGCAGGGAATAAGGTTAACTTAACCCACGACCGCCTGGGGGGTCGATCCGAATCCGAATCCCTTCGGTTTTCCTGAATAACTTCCGAATCTTAACAGATATCGACGTGAAACTTGGCATGCTATCGCTTACATCAATTTTACGTATTCTGTAAATATATTGAGGAGTTTTGTTGACAAAAATTGATATAGAATGATTTTAGTGACGTCACTACATGACGTTTTATGCCGAAAAACGCTAAATGTTTGAAAATTCGCAAAAATCGAGTTTTAAAGCAAAGTGCAAATGAAAACGCTAAAACACGTGAAATGACAAGTTCTACAAAATGGTTATCTCATATTTTTTTTACCCAAAATATTTCTTAAAAAACTGGGAAATGTTAAGAAATCCAAAATTTTCAAAACTTTAAAAAAACCGGAATATATGTTAGAGAATTACCTATGACTAACCAGCATGCCAAATTTCTAATTTATGTCTTAATTTTTGACTCCCAAATGACTAAAAATGTCTCTAATATGTGTACGAGATGTATGACGTCATTTTTATGATCGCGTGTTGAAGAATTTCTTAACATCTCACGGACAAACAAATGACATCATTGGATTCCTGGGACAAAACTGAACCATAATTATGCACATTTTGTTAAAAATATATTTATTTGAAAATTTGACCTTTTTTGCCTGACATTGACCTGACTTTCACACTTTATTGACTTGAATGAGCTCAGATGGTAAAATCATCGCCATTATCGAGTTCTACGTATACAATTACCCATCTAACATGTGCCGCATGCATCAAATATGACTTTTGCTAAAAGTGACCTTTTGTGACCTTTTGTGGCCTAACCTTAAGCTTGACCTGTGCTTAGTATGACATCCATGTTTATGTGGTACCTTCATTATACATTTGAGAGCAGTTAGAGTGAGTTCGGACACAGAGCTGTAGATCTTGCGGTCCTCATATCCCGTAAAGCAAAAACGCTAGATTTTGACTTTTAACCTGACCTTGACATTACATTTGACCTCAACTCAAAAATGTTAAGCATGCTTTAGAAGCATCTCGTGAAGAGCTTTCGAACGCCGCTTCGCGGGTCTCGATACGACCATTGGTGCTCGAGATAGCAGGGGGGTCGGATCCGACCCCTCCCCTCCCCCCCAGGCGGTCGTGTATAACGAAATAGCCCAGGCGGTGCCGGGCTAACTAGGCGAAAAATGAACAATTGAGACACACAATAAAATGATGAGACTCATAATATACCTAAATGATGACAAATTTGGTCCTACTCTGGGATATCTATGAAAATAGGTGATAATGAAACGAATTGAACATAATAACGGAATGAAGGGGTCCTAAGATGTTCACCGAAAGTTATGTTATGAAGTGGAGCGCCCTAACATACAGAAAACTACCAGAAAAGCTGGGAGACTAACACAAAGTTGTATGTGTAGTACTACCATTTACTTTATAAAAAATGTAACCCTTTGGAAGAGGGAGCAATCATATTGAAGTTATTGAAGACCCCGTTTTCATAGCACTAAGTTTGTCCGTTTATAGGTACTGACGACGTGAGCTGTATGAACAAGAAACCCTTGCAATAGTTGACTTCGATCACAATTTATTTGCAGTGTGTTTTTATGTACGTACTTTCAAAATTTTATATCACCATTTTACAATTTTTTCGAGGTAGAGTAAGCACATTTTCATATTCTTGAAATGAAGGTAGAACAGATGCTTCTTTTTGGGGAGGTGTATTGCATGAACAAATGTAGATAACATCACTTTGAAAAACGTGCTCAATTCATGCCCATACACAAGCTTGTGACGATTCTGTTTGGCCACCATAATACCTACTATCCTACCATGACCATTAATAACATTAATTCTCCCGTGTTGTGTTGCCTGAATCACAACACCGCAACTAATGCCTGAGTCGGGTCATCTTCACAGAAGACATAAAACCCACGGACTGCACAACAAAACGACACCATTGCGGTCGCCATTCCGTGACATCTGCTCGGACTAGGTGCCTCACACTCGGTCAGTGACACTTGGGCGCTCTCTGCAGGTGCCCTCTACTCGTGTCTCAATTCCTCATGTACGTGACCGGTAAGACAGGAGCGCGCTCTGGGCTCCCTCTAAACAGACGGCATAGGATAGAGACATTCTAGGCGTCTCGCATGCCTCCAGTGTCACGTAGACTCCCTCTAGCTAGGCGTCCCGCATGCGGCCGAAGATGTAGGACTTGAGCTCCTCCCTGCTGATGGCCGAGGCGCTCTGCTCGTCTGGAATCTGTGTCAGCCACGGGTAGCTGAAGACTCGAGACAGGCCCAGCGGCAGCCAGTGCCAGTACGAGAGCGGAGGTCCCCAGCTGTAGCAGCTGGTGCGCGAGAGAGGCGCGCCTTCCGTCCAGTACATCAGGTAGAAGTTACACATCTCATCAGCAGCGGTTAGACTGTAACAGAGGAGGTCGGAAAGCGTATTAGGCGCAAATTTAACAGATAATATTGATTCAGCCAACACCTGTTGCGAATGGTCACTAAAAAGAGCAATTTGATTTTCTAGACACATCATTCTAGACCCTTGATCGGAGTAGTGTTTATCATTAAATATGACCGGAATATTGAGGATCACAACAATGCAGCTGACGGATAGGAACGTTTGAACCTTTGGAGTTTGGAAAGATACTACGGTATTAATAACATCTCACAGCTTGCGGTACTCACCCGATCTTGGTGAAGCGGGACCGGAAGTTATTCATCGTACACCGCGCGGCCTGAAACACCAGTCAAGTGCCCACACCTCAATTTAAATACTAGACATTCCTGCGAGATGTTGCAATTTAGACGAACAGTTATTAATGTTCGTTAAGCTAGCGATCATTTTCCGAAGCATTTCAAGGAATCCAGGAAAATTCGTAATTGAATGACTAACGCCATTTTATTATCTTCATCTAAGAGAAGATGTGAGCCATTTTATTATCTTCATCTAGGAGTAGATACGCCTTCCTGATTCTTACCAAGGATACCCCTCCCACTGCCTCATTCCCCAGTAAATATGACTTTCTCTCTACTCCTGTCTAACGTACAATAACATCTCCTGTGGTAAGTGTAACGTTGTCCAGCACCGGGTAGAACATCTGCGGCAGCTGCGGGTTCATCTTGCCGATCAGGGTCCACTGGTACCCTTCACTGCGGCTGTACCTCGCTCGCCAGCCGGACACCACGGTACCTGGCAACAGTACAGAGCGGTACGGTAACCGTCATCCTCCTACCTGTATGTATACATGCTCTAGAAGCCGGATACCACGGTACCCGACGGAGGTACATACAGAACGCTGCCCACGACCCTGTCATTGGAAATATACAACTAATATGAAAATAAGGAAAATGTTACATGTAAGCATATGGCTAATGAGAATTGCAAATGGGGAGGTTGGCATGGCTATTTTGGTGCAAGAGAAATACATTCTGGATGTAAAAGACTGTTTTAATTCATGATCTCTGCAACAGCTTCTAAGCGCATCATGTTCTTGAATTGAAACAGCAAAGTTGCAAACTGTATCGTGCCTCCTCTGGTATGGTACATACCGAGCTCTGGTATGACACATACCGAGCTCTGGTATGACACATACCGAGCTCTGGTATGACACATACCGAGCTCTGGTATGGTACATACCGAGCTCTGGTGTAACACATACCGAACTCTGGTGTAACACATACCGAGCTCTCGTATGACACATGTCGAGCTCTGGTATGGCACATAG
Source organism: Balanus nubilus (assembly GCA_031763405.1). Classification (NCBI taxonomy): domain Eukaryota; kingdom Metazoa; phylum Arthropoda; class Thecostraca; order Balanomorpha; family Balanidae; genus Balanus; species Balanus nubilus. The sequence continues at coordinate 8,723 of JARFNZ010131354.1, forward strand.
AGAGCCCTGGTATGGCACATAGAGAGCCCTGGTATGACACGTACCGAGCTCGTGCGTGTGCGTGCGGAAGGCGAACGGGTGGATGACTGTGTCGTCGGTGATGTCGCAGGCGGTCTCCATGTGCTGCTCGGACTTGGGGAAGAGGTAGCCGCCGGTGCCCATCATGAGCACACCGGCAGACCTGGGCTGACTGGGGGAGGGAAGAAGTCAGACTTTGGCTGACTTTGAGGGGAGGGATGGTGGTCAGTTGCACGACAGCGTCTTAGAAGCCTCTCCGTGCCACTACAGTAAAATGCAGCTTACTTTGAGGGCACCAATATTCACTACTAAAAATTCGTGGTCTTGACAAAATAATGTTAAATATATCCAGTAGGAGAGGTCAAAATAAATTAAATATAAATGAGGAAAGACTTGAAATTGAAATTGCGAAGGGATCGCACAAGAGTTGAACCTTGACCTGCATTATGAACCTTGGCAAACATTATGAAAATAGAAACTGAATATTGTTTTACGACAAGGCGGCCTTTTTACTGGATTAATCAGAATATGCAAATAAGGACATGAAAAAGTGAATGACGTCGATACTAACGGAGTTTTCGTGTGGATGAGAAACACTCCGGAGTCGTCTTTTGTTTTACCATCTGCAAAATAAAAACGTTTATCATTTGGAGCAGTTAATTTTATCAATGCACTTTGTTGATATATACATATATGTATATGGCGCATTGCATGCCAACTCCACCAATGCTGTACACGCAATGATATTGATAAAATTATGCTTGTTTTTTCATGGCCCTGAATTATAATTAATGGTCGAAACAGTTCTCGAACAAGTTCTTTGTCTGTGAACGTGACGTCATTTTGTGACGTCACGGCATGTCGGCGAAATTTTACAAGCGAAATATCTCCTAAAGTTTATAAGATATTTACAATCTGTCAGTGGCACTTGAAAAAATATCCCCAGCTTCCAACTGGATATGCAATAACAATGTTTTGTTCATATAAGTATATGTTATATATTCCAAAAAATATATAATGTAATTTTTCCAAAGTTAGCATTTCAGATCTTACTGAAAAAACGATATTTTGATTCAGCCCGTCATTTCACCCCCGGTGCCACCAAAATAATTTGGGTAATTTAACACAACACCCTTCGCAAAGCTCATGTTCTGGCAGCACTCCTTCCGCGAGAACGCTCTACCCGTTGGTGCAGCCTGGGGTATCCCCCCAAAAAAAACAAATACTTCTCGTCGGTCCAAGCTTTCCAATTGACACCATGTCCTCTTCTAGACCAAAATAAAATATGCACAGCTTCGTTATTACACTTTAAGTTTTGTCCCGCCCCTCCCCACGGTCCCCTAAAGGTCGATGGCACCCCACCAACAGGGTAAAAATCAGATTCGTCTTACAGCTCTCCGCGTATGCTCATTTGAAAGATCTTATTGAGTAGAGTAAACCGTTCGACAGCCAAAATATCATACAATACAAGTTTTTGTTTTAATGCGTCATAATCATTTAACAAAAAAATGGTTACATGTTTATGACTCAATAAAAGCAAAACTACTTAATGTTAAACAAGTTGGCTGAATAATGGCTTAATCTACTGTACAAGAGCTTTCAAATGAGCATACTCGGAGAGCTATGCGACGAATCTGATATTTAACCCTTTTGTTGGGGTGCCAACGACCTTTGGGTACCGTGGCGAGGGGTGTGGCAAAACTCAAAGTTTAATAATGGAGCTAAGAGTATTTTTTTCTGGTCTAGTGGAGAACATGGTGTCAATTGGCAGGCTTGCACCGACGAAAATTGCTTTTTGGGGGGACAACCAAGGCTGCACCAACGGGTAGAGCGTTCTCGCGGACGGAATATTGCGAGAACACGAGCTTGTGAAGGGTGTAGTATTCAATTACCAATTTCGGGGGGGAGGGGGCTGCATCGGGGGTAAAAAGACACGCATAATCCAACTATCGCATTTTCATAAAAATCAGATGTGCGAAAGTTTTGAAAGATTATATTATATATGTTTAAAATTGATAATATATATTTGTGTAAATATGCCTATGGCGTCCTAAGTTGAAAGTCGGTGATATTTTCTTTCCAGTACCGTTGACAGATTGCAAATGTCTTATCAAGTTTAGGAGATATATCGCTTTGGAATTTTGCCAACATGCCGTGACGTCACAAAAAGAAACAGACAAAGTATTTGTAGGAGAATCGTTTCGACCATATGTTTATATATATCCATTAACCCATAGTTTTAAGGAATTATTGTGACGGGATAGTACCGGGTCTTTCATTAGAACTGTATTTTTTAGCCCGCGCCGTGCCGGGGAGTGTTTAGACACCCCCCCTAAGGTTTTTCAACCATAACGAAAAAACGGCGGCGCCCAGCGCCACCGTTTTTTGCACACCTATTTGGACATCGATTGCACACATTGTGTGAAAGTTTGAACGCGAGGTCATCTAAGGTCAGGTCACCAGGTCAGGTCACGTGACCCAACCTCAAAA
>JARFNZ010131365.1:0-11228 GCA_031763405.1 Balanus nubilus
CCCCCGCAAGGAATAGAGTTATGGGTGTTTGTGTACTTGTATGCTTGTTAGGGGTGTTTGTGTGCTCTGTGCTTCGAAGTAGCCTCATCCAGGGGGCGCATCAGGGGGTTGCGGGACAGTTGCCCGTATAATTTTTTGGAGGCCCCCACAGCCGACGAGTGTTGGCTAGTTTCCCCAAAGTTGTCAATTTTACTCATTTTTACCTACCCGAGTAGGTAATACAATTGTGTATCCGAAATCCGAGGAGAAATGATAACTTTTGGCTATAAGTAAGAAGGCCCTCTGCTGGGTGCCCCCTTGATGGGAAAACCCCAGAGAGCTCTGCCCCCGCTAGAGGAACTCCGAATCATAGGAGTGGGTACTTATTTATTGTTGTACTTACCTGTGTGCATACTATTTATTGTTGTACTTTCTTTTGTGCACAAAGTTTGCACCCCAACTGGTGTGTTGTGGTAGCAGGCCCTGCGCGTTACCTGGAGCCGAATGGCTGAGGCCAAGCCGGGGGTAACTCACTAAAGAAAACATAGTTATTGTGCCCAACCGGACCAGAGAGCGACCAGAATTCAAACGCTGCAGTCATTAGGGCTCGGGCGAACACCGTACGCCATGCGCAGTTACGAGCGTTTACTGTTATCTGTCCCGCATGAATCTCGCAGAGACGCCACTGACCGGTCGCTGGTCAGACGCCGCCGAGCCAAAGGACAGGCAGGACGGAGCTTAGCTCTGACGTCATAGCGTAGCTCCAGCCTTGACGATTGCCTCTATTCACCGAGTGAAATTGTTGCGCGAGATTTAGCATTACTCGAGTGAATGGAAAGTGCCGTATATTTTTATTTGACGTTAAAAAAAAATAGAGGAGGGTCTGAAACGTACATTGAGAAAATTTCGTTTATGATAGTTGGCAACTTTAAAAGTTATCGCTAAAAAACAGGATCCCAAGCGGCTTGGCGTTCACAGTAGGTGTGCAATGTTGAATGTATATAAAAACATGTTTTCAGCACATGAAAGCTTTCAACACTGTTTCCTGCATATGTCAAAAGTGCTGTTTAACTCACGTGTCACTTTAATAGGTACATGGGTTTTTCCATTTAGGGGTCCAATGTCCAATGTTCTGGGTAATATGAAAAAAACAACAACGATAAGACAGGAATTCAGGCATGCTTGGAATTTAGAACGTCTTTAAGAATATCATCATGTTCAATTTGTCCTTACAATATACCTACCAAAGAGTTTCTTTTTCACTTTAACCGGTTCCCATCGGCTGTTTATTGCACACAATTCATCATCAGACAATTACAGCGTGCAGCCATCCAACGAACACATCAATCAAACATATTCAACTCATCAATATGTAGACATATACATTACATCGATATCACATGTGTCGTGATGTAATTGTATGATTGGCGCTTTAATCCCAAAACTGATATGATTAAGGAGTCAAAATGCGTTTTTAACGATTACCATTTAGATCAAATCTCTCCATCGCGGCCTCCACTTGCAGCTTTTTAACACATGCCATCACAACATTGCAATATAAGCATGGAAGAACAAAAATAATTAACACACAGCATATGAACACTTGCCAAATATACCAACTCTCCATTTGCGTTCCGTGTGCGCCATGTGCGGCCCCCGCCCGCACCGTCTCGCGTCTTTTCGCGAGACGGTGCCCCTGCCCACCGGCCGGGCGTGCGACCTGCCGGCCTGCCAGGTCTTGACTTGGCGGCGTCCCGCACGCCGGCCGGCGCACCGATCATGCAAAATAAGCAAGGGCGGTCGCGGGTCGGCCCGAGTGGGTCTCTCAGGCAAGGGCCGCTAGGGTCCCGCCAGCGCCGCATCGCTTTAACAAGTGGTCTATTCTTGCGAAGTAGCTCCCCGACTCGGTCGGTCTGGGGCCCGAGGCGCTTGCCTAGAGACCGGCGACCCGGGCCCCCGGCCGGCCGACCGGTTCCCAGAAGGCGGCTGCTCACCTAGCGGGGTCGGTCCGGGTCTGTCAAGTCCCGGCGTCGTGTTGGCGGGGACTCTTCACTTGTTATCAGGTCATTTGTGTCCAGTAGTCCATGCCACTTCATAACAAATGACTCGAGTGCATTATTTACAGTTGCGTGTTTTTCTTCTAGAACATGGTGCTTAATTAAAGCCCTGGCCGCTTCATAATTTGGTTCGATTTGGTCGTGTGATAGCTTACACCTAACCATATATTGTTTAACGAGGAGGATTATCAGATTGACGGCATATCGTTATCTGGATCTAAGAGCATTCATGCTATTACTCATAAATGCACCATCGTTTCTAGTTATATCGTTAACACATTTTATTCCCTGTTTGTATAAACTATATATGTATACAGTTTTCCGTATACTACGTATTAGAGATGCAATATTTTCCCTAAATCGGATACCGGCCCCACACCACACCACCACGTTAGCAAAAAATACCGGCACTATACCGGCGCTGACATTGCCATTGCATTATCACGAATGCTCCAATACCGCATAAATACCGCCGGTACTGAAAATATACCGACATGCCGGTATGGCGGTACATAAATATTGCACCTCTACTACGTATACATCCGTATACCACGGTTGTACCAAATAACTTCCCTTTGTATATTATCCGCTTGATCTAACGGCATATAATTGTAGCTTTCCTACCAACAGGGCTGTACTTGAGCCAGTTGTTGAGTCAAATTGGACTTAACCGTGACTCAAAATTTGGGTCAGTGTTGAGTAACTAAGTTTGCCTATTTTGGGTGACTTTGGGACAAAATCGTCCGGACTTACAAAAGTTCAGATTTCAGCGATTAATGCCGCTCCATTTTGCCGACTACGGAGGGATAAAGCAGGTTGCACATCCTGTGTGTATAATCATTTGTTCTTCACCCAATATTTAACAAAACCATCGTTCGAACAGTCTTTTGTTTACAACATATGTTTAGAAGAGACATTTGTCTATGCTATGAAGTTGGTTTCATGCCTTTTGCGCTTTTTATTCCAGAGATGTGAATTAAAAACTAAGCGGAAAAACGCCAAAAAATGAACGGTTCCTCAGTCGAGGCTTTCTGGCGCGTGCACCGTTTCGTGGGGAAACCCTCATCGGGTAGGTCACTATTCGCTATTCTTTCTTCTACAAAAGTGTGTAACTACTGTGTTAGTTTTATCCAGATCTGACTTACGGAGTACGGTTTGTTCGTCCATCTTCGAACGTTTGAAATCCTCGATCGCCCCACGTTAAACATATTGTAACATAACCAATCGTCACACGCTCGATACACACCGTTTTGGGATAATTTGTCCCTAAACAATGTAGTATCAACGAAACTACAGTACATGACTGGCTCCGCTAGGTACTTTGAATCGTGAGATATTCTAAAAAAAACATGCATACATACATACATAAATTACCTGAACGCCCTTTTACTCGATTGATGGACTATGACTTGCCCTTCGGCGTTCAGCATCCGTCTGAATTATGACGATTTGGAAGCCGTTTGAAAAAGAACCATGTACCATCACACACGACATTCGATTGGCTGATCGAATTGCTTCAGATGAACTGCAGACCACCGCGAAGGAGTGCTCGAAGATTGCAGCAAGAGGGCGTCTGGTGCGCAGCGCGGCATGGCTGGAAAAGAGCTGGAGTCGGACTCAGCAGAAACGGTGCCAGTGTGGAAAACTGACAGCAATACCCGATTTAATATTGTCATGAAAGAATAGCTATTCTTTTGCGATTATAGTGATATATCGTTATAGCTGTTCAAATTATGATGTCTTTCATTTAAACCTATTAAAATTTACATTTATTATGAGACACCCTGTAGAATAGGGGTGTGCATGTGCGCAAGTGCAGAGACGCCTCACCCGTGACTATTGGGAAGGTCGCAGCCGATGGGCCCGAACTACTCACCAAATTTCAACACAACGATAAGTCCAGTCGTTGTGGAGTTATTGCGGCAAAACTATTTTCGATTCCCCTTACGCGCTATGTGCGTACAATCACTATTTGAGTTAGCACTGATTTAATACAGGTTAGAAGGTATTGGGGGTTACTCAGCAAAGAAGACCGCTTGTCAATCACGGAAATGAGTTTCTCGTGTCATTTTGGGGCGCTGATATCCATATTTATCCCACTTACACCACGGAAGGACTCGCTTCACGCTTCGCGCTCGCTCGTAACTACTGCGCAGGCGCGAAGTGTCCCTGGCCCTGAGGTTTCTCGCCGTGAATTTCATACCCGACCTGACAGTCACGCTTTTCAGAACCTTTTTCTCTGCACTGGACCCGGTGTCGCTGCTGCTATGCCCAGTTTCTCCTGTTAGCGGCTGGTGGCTGTTTGGTCTCCGTTTCAATACCGCACGACCAACATCGGCTGGTCGTTCCGCCCGCCTGTTCTGCCGTGCGGCTGCAACAGGCGGTGGTCCTCCTGATGTGGGGTAACATGGCGCCTCTCTGCTCCGTTTCAGACGGCTCCCTGACGATGGAGACGATGGAGTCAGCCGCCGGCATCGTCAGAGAGTCGCCGGCGGTGTCGGAGATGAACGACTCCATCCCGATGCCGGCCTGTGCCGGCAGTCAGCCCGCCACGCCGGCCGCCGCCGACCAGCTCTCCCCCCTGCCAGACAACCCGGCCTCCAGTCACCAGGGCTCGCCTCTACCGGTCACAAACACTGCCAACCAGTTCTCCCCCGTCGCCAGCGCCAGCTCCCTGAAGCAGTTCCCATCGGGATCAGTCGCCAACGCCTCCTCGAGTCAGTACTCGCCGATCGCAGTCGTCACTTCCCCGAGCGAGTATTCCCCGATGCCGAATGCTAATTCCCCCGGCCAATACTCCTCGGTGGCCAACCCCTCTTCGCCGGACCAGTTTTCTCCGATGTCAGCAACGGCGTCATCGCACCAGTACTCTCCACCGCTTTCGGTTGCCAGATCACCGAATCAACAGTACTCTCCGCCGCTTTCGGTTGCCAGATTGTCAAACCAGCAGTACTCTCCGCCTCTTTCGGTTGCCAGATCACCAAACCACCAGTACTCTCCGCCTCTCCCAGTTGCCAGATCACCAAACCAGCAGTACTCTTCGCCTCTCCCAGTTGCCAGATCACCAGACCAACAGTACTTTCCTCTTCTCCCGATCACCAGATCACCAAGCCAGCAGTACCCGTCACTTATCCCGATTATCAGACCCCCGACGCAGCAGTACTCGCCACCGTTGTTAGTGTCCAGATCGCCGAGCCAGCAGTACTCGCCGCCGCTGCCAGTGTCCAGATCGCCGAGCCAGCAGTACTCGCCGCCGCTGCCAGTGTCCAGATCGCCGAGCCAGCAGTACTCGCCACCGTTGCCAGTGTCCAGATCGCCGAGCCAGCAGTACTCTCCGGTGCCCGTCTCCGGGACCTCGCACCCCTTTTCGTCGGCTGCGCTGGCGGTGACCAGCTCGGCCCCGCAGTACTTCAGCGCTCCGCCGCTGCCCATGTGAGCGGCCGGTGGCCGGCGCTGGCGGCCTGACCCGTCCGCCGGGGCGGCCCCGGTCACCTCGACCGCCGGCCGCCGCCCGCCCGGCCACCGGCGCTCTCTCGAGCCTGGGAGCCGCGCGTGTTAACGACAAGCGTCCGCTCTCAGCCCTCGTGGTGCAGCGTGGCCGCGTTTGCAGTCGGCCGACCGCCCTCGCACGGTGTGGCGCGCCGCCAGCGGGCCTCCCGCGCCGCTCAACCACTCCATGGCGCCTGCAGAAGATTGAGCTAGCTGTTACTGCATGCCCTGCGTCGTTGCGTCTGCCGGGTTTGAGGGCCATTAGCGGTAGAGCTCCCAATGCCAGCTGCATTTTGATGAGGGATCCCATCAAAGGTGTGGCCAAACTGCCGGCCCAACCTCCCTCAGTGAAATCAAATTATGTATGTTTGCACCAGTGACTAGTGTTGCCCTCTTCATCACAAATCAACCGACCCCTTCACTTGACCTAGCTTGAGGCTTGAGGGCGCTGTTTCTGGAGGAACGCTGCTGCCTTTGGAAAATTATAACTATTTATCCTTATATGAATGCACCATGCATTATTTGCGGCGTTTCTACTGATTTGTTGCTTTCGCAGGGGGGTTCTCACCACGTCTAAATATGAAATTTTAAGTTAGAGAGAGGGAGAAATAGATCTCTTTATTGGCAGACTCTAGGTCCATAAAAAAGAAGACAATAAACATATTACGGCAGTTCAACACTCAGCAACCGTACAACGCCTCTGACCACACTTTCCTGATGGAAGAAGTTCAGGCCAGGTCGCTATAATACAACGATGATATTATGCGATTGTCAGATATCATCATGCGCGATACAAAGTTCCACGCCGATTTTCAATTAGGTGTAATCAAAATTAATTTAGGACCGTTCTGTCGACTTCTCGTGGATTGTCCCTATATAGTTTGCTGACTATGGAAAGATTATGTTTAAAAACATTCTAGCGCTTCATTTAGCCACATGAAATAGACATAAGAAGGAAGGTGTGTAAGTTGTGTTCATTTTGCTCATATTTGGTTCTACCCTACCCCGCATGTTGTGTCGCTGGATTTTCGGTGGCTTCAGCGGGTAGGTATCTCCGATGTCTTGCCACATCGATCCACAGTGGGTGTTCTGCTGTTGTTTTATGGTAGCTGGTAAGATGTCTGTATGTTTCAGCCGAATCTCCGCGACTTCTGACTGTATCATAGGAGTTAAATTTTAAAATTGTATGTATTAAAATTTAAAAGTCACCCTGCGCCGTGTCGGCTGAGTTCACTCTGTAGTTGGTGTCGATTGAGATTCATAGCTGAGGTAGTGAGTTAACCCCTGGGAGTGTGTAGTTCACCCCTGGGAGTGTAGGATTTGTCTCTTACTTTTCGAAAATTGTTGAAGTCATTCTTACACACGAGATGCATAATGTGTTGTGTCTTGAGCAGTAAGGGACACTAAAATATCGCTTAACAGCATAAAGTGTAGAAGAAGCTTTCGTGCTGACCATTCACTTACTGATTACATGTCATAAACCTGAAAGCAAAACTGACAATCTGCGAAAACCTACATATTTGCTCATGTCAACGGCTGTGGAAGTGGCGAAAATAACGATTTCGATGTCGCAAGCTTTCATACGTCCACTTTTCAGATGGCCAGCTGTGGCGAATTGCCTTTTGTTTTTGCTTTCGTGTTTGGTCATCTGGGTAAGCGCAGACAAAATAATGTGTGAAATAATTGGACGTTATGTACATTGATGCATAATCTCTATATTCATGTTCTTGACAGCACATGCTTTATTTTGACCCACATCTTTGCCCTAACCTTGGACCTTTACCTCTATTTACCTTTGACCTCTATACCTTTACTTAGACCTTTACTTTTCCAGAGGTCTATCCACCGTTTGGCAAGTGGCAAAATTACGGAATCCATTATGCACTGCCTCATTTGATGCAATTGCATTACCTGTTTGAAGTACGGTTTTTATCATTATGTTTTTAGTTGAATTTTAAAGCATAACTTTAAAGTCCAACTAAAAACCTGGACAACTCTATCTTCTGTTTTTAGTTGGACTTTAAAGCATAGCTTTGCATTTCAAGAGCTGGATGCCCAATGCCCATAATTCTGTCAGCTTCGCATATTCAAACTAACGGTAACATGGTAGCAGTGTTACAAGCTATTTTAGACTGGTCCTCGCCCACGGTGATCCCCAAAACATGTTGCCAAGCTGGAGCGGGTGGTAAGACATGTTTGTGGTATTTGATGTATGTGGGGAGAAACACTCCTCTTGAAATGTGTGATAATGGCTAACTAATCAAAACATTGGTGTTGTCGCCGATTGCTGCAGTTTTGCGTCTCGTAAGTATTTTGGATTTGAATGAAATGTTATCGCTCCAGATAATTTAATTTTCAACAAGATCAGGATTTACATTAACTTTGAAGAATGGTTAGCCAGTCATCTTGGGGAAGCGTGGCCTGGCGAATTCGTAAATCTGCTCCTGTTTCGCCGTCGCTCTTCATACCTGCTCGCCGTCGTGGTCCGCATGGAGAAAATCAAATGATCTCAGGTGAATGCTTCTGCAATATAGCTTACAAAATAAAACCATCCGTGAGCATGCATGAGTCAAAGAAAGTAAGGCGGCCTCTCACCAGCGTCATTCGGCGTGCGACCTTCACGATGTCGTCGCAACATTCCGCAAAAAAACTGAACTGAACCAGTTTTTTTTCACGGCCGGCGGCGGAAAGTCGCAGCGATATCGCCGATTCCGCGCGCCGAATGGTGCTAGTTTGCTAGTGTCACCGAGCAATGCAGCAGCGGAGAATTGGGGTCTCCCAGCCGACCACCGCACTATAAGGCATTCGACAGGCGCGATGGGAGGCGTGTTTTTCCATGACAATATGCTGAGTTTTATTTTTAAGGTGTGCTGAAAGCCTGTAAAGTTCAATGTTGATAAACACAAAAGTAAGCGAAATGAAGGTTTGCCTAAATGTTTTTGGATGAGTAGTTAACTGGCAAAGTAATCTCTGGTGTGGGAAAAACTGCGTATCCTTGCAGCTGAAGTTCGATATTCAAAACAAAAATTGTTTTTAGTTTATGTTCGCTGTTGTAAAACAGTACAGTAGTTCCTAAATATTAACCACGTGCAAATGTATATTTTCCCTGTAAATACCACACCTTCTGCATTTGATGTAAATGCAAACACAATCAAATATCTGGCTCAGCTGTCGTATGCGTGATGAACTACGTTAAATTCACAGGTAACTGGCGGCCGTTGGCTGGTTCTGCGCGTCGCCAGCGTCTAGGTGTTTCTCTACATTCTAGATACACTTACTGCTTGTTCTGTGTAGGAAGCCAAAATATCATGAAACCCTTCAACGTGCGATGATTTGTCGACTACCAGTACTGTTTTGTATGTTATGTCGACGATTGGTCGATTGCCAGTGTTGTGTTTGCTGTTCTCTGTCAACGACTGGCGGGCTGGCAAGCGTTGTGTTTGGCGTGTTCTGTCGCGTGATCGGTTGGCGGTGTTGTGTTTGGTGTGTTCTGTGGACGACTGAGTTGGCAGAGTTGTGTTTGGTGTGCTTTGTCGAGCGAGTGGCCTTCTTCAACAGCTGCACCCCTTTCTCTCTCTCACTCTCTCTTTCTCTCTCTCACTCTCACTCTCTCTCTGCATTGGTGTTCTCGCCGGCAATGTACATCAATGTAGAGGCCATAGTTTTAACACACACAAAACTTCTACCGTTGTTAGTCTTGAAAAAGGATCGGGATTCGGACAGTGATTCGGAATGCAATTTGTTTGACTCATTTGTATGTGATGAATGGGACGGCTAGCGATCTTCAGGAGCTATGTTAACCCGCGCCCTATGTAGCCCGCGCTTTTAAACGTTTTTGTCTTCTATTTCTCTGCGTTTCAAAGGAGCCGAGATAGGAGCCGAGATCGGGAGCCGAGATCCGAGGAGCTAGAGATCATAGGAGCCGAGATCGGGAGGAGCTGACCACCCTCTCCCCTAGCAGGGCGAGTCAAATAGTCCAGCGGCCCAGTGGGGCGGGCCAAAATTTGTGCCAGCTCGCTCCTCTCCATACAAGTCTCTCCATAAAAGTTGACAGTGAACTGAAATGTTTATCCATTTCTTTACTAGAAACGTTGGCCTTCTAAAAAAAACACTTTGAAGATCCAATAAAATCCCCAGCGCTTTTCTTTAATGAACACACTGTTTGTTGACTCTGCCCAGATTAGAGATTACCGTAAGTGAAAGGAACTTACCATATTGCTGCAAATTAGACTATCTTCCTGGCTTTGTATAGTGCTTGCACCTCTAGCTTTGGGCGGGGGGGGGGGAGGGTCGGTGGCAAGTTAAAGGAAGGAGGAAAATAATGGCGTGCGACACGTGGACTTTCTACGTTCATCGCACAGTTGGTTGTGATACTTTGTCGTGAACGCTCAATGTCCGTCACCACCAGGACGAGAGAATAACATGCGGGTAAACATTGCTCATCCTACTAGCGTGTGCTTTGCTGACTAGGCTATGCGAATGCTACGGGTTTGTGCAACTTGTATGAACTTTCGAAATGAAAACTATATTTAAAATATCCCATATCTTTGCTGTTGGTTGGGTGCGATATTTTGCAATGGAAAACGAGCACTGTCCGCGGTGTTTGCTTTCGAAGACTGTTAGTTAGGTCATGACGAAGGCAATGTGATGAGGCATGCTCAAAAGTTTTGGTCGTGTATGTGCAATATATGGAGTGCGAAAGACGAGTCTCTTCCGAAAAAAAACAATTCAGTAACTCACCTGAACATCGGGGCAAAACGTTTCAACAATTCATCCTGTGTCCAGTAGATAAGAAAATGCATGTCCACAAATGATAGCCTTCTCCGTCCTGCGTGACACACTACGAAAAAGTCTAAGTATGTTTTAAACACCAACAAACATGACGTATATTTTAAACGAGGTCGTTTTGGGATAGTTTTAATCTTCACGTCGACAATGTGTGCCCGCGGGGTGGCGTGTCGTGTCGTGTCGTGTTTCCTGTGGCTCACGTTGACGTGTTTGCCAATGTGTCGCCGTTCTCTGTGTGTTCAGCTGTTCAGTGCTGACAAGCTTTTTGTGGTCCTCGAGATGTGCAAGCTAGCGCTGCTGGACTGAGAACGATATTATTTAACGTGTAAATCCTCTGTGCTTTTGTTGGTAAAAGCTTCACGCAGTCGGGAGTTACGGGTGTACGCGCTTACCCTGCTTTTTAGGTCATTTGGTGAATTGTGAGAAAAGTGACTGAGTTAGCTCCCAAGCTAAGCTGTCAGGTTCTTGGCGGAATTTCGGCCAAGCCGCTCCACCAGTTAGGTATATAGTAGGTATATTGTTCCGCGTCTTCACGCTGCCCATAACGTGCTGCCTAGTTGCCTGATATCGTCTGATATTATTATATTATCACATCACAACCGCTTTGCATGTGTTGTCTAATACATAGTTTCGAAGCACTTGTTTTTATGGGAGCAGAGTGGGGCTGAATAAAGTTGATGTGTTGTTAAGCCTATGATAGTAATTTGGCTTTGCTTGGTTGCTTGTTCTACATATCAGACAGATTGTTAGGTAATTGACACTCGCACTGGAGGGCGAGGGACAAAATCCGCTTACCTTTCCGTTTTTTCGAGCATAGCGAAAAAAGCGGTTGCGCTTTTTTCGCTGTGCTCGAAAAAAACGGAAAGGTGAAAAAGCACCACCGCCTTTTTCGCTATGCTCGAAAGAAACGAAAAA
>JARFNZ010131376.1:0-11228 GCA_031763405.1 Balanus nubilus
ACTTGGGTCATCTGAAGTCCGTGGCCTCGCTTGACCTGTAATATATTATGACTTTTTGAACCGTATTTGTGTAAAATTAATGATAAATTCGCAATCAACGCATAAAAACACCCTAGAAAGCCCTGAAAATAAAAAAAAGTCACCAGAGATCATGAGAGGTCAGTGACCTCGGTTGACATTTGGGGGTCGTGACCTCATTGGGAACCATGGAAGTCACATGGTAACACCTGTCAATATACTCCATAACATCAATCATCAGGAAGCGCGAGAGTTATGAGCGTCGATATGCCACGGAACGCCATTTGCGCTTGACATGACCTTGATATAAAGGTCACAGGTCACGGGTCATCGTGGTCACGGTTTCACAATTTTTAGGGTAGATGTAAAATTTATAGGTGCTAGAGTACTCATAATTTCGTCTCAATCCGCTGCTATTTACGCGAGTTATTTGTGAAAATCCGAGGGGTTGAACCAAACTGTTACACTGGCGAGGGTCAAGTGGTGGTGGATGATTTAGTCTTCTAACACTCTACTAGTTTATACTCTTTATACTCTATTTTTGTTTACTAGGTTATTTCAGTTCATCTTTCCTTTCACCTTTAGTCTCACTTCCTTTCAGATTTCATCCAACTCCTGGTATCCCCTCCAGAAAATTAAAAAAGTCCTTGTTACTTTCATAAAGATAAAGATAAATGCATTAATGTAGTAATTTATCTATTATATATGACACTATAAATTTCATGTATTTTTCCAAATGAAGTGAAAATCGTTCGCGGCTCGAAAATCATGCGTACGAACTTCCCTTTTCTTATTTGACTAAATGTTTAATGTACATTGCTTGTTAAATTAGTGTGTCGCCAGCCTCCTTGCCAGCATCTTTATGCATCAATACTTAATGTCCAATTAATCAAAACTAAATGTACGGTAATAAATATAATTTGTAAAAAAACATTATTAACCGACATATTGCTCGTCATTAAAATAATATATCGTAAGCCTGACACATTGCTTGCGCTGGCCTGCATCATTTTCGGAGTCGGTAATCGCGTTAGCCTATACATGTCGATGCCACGTATGTTTGTTCCGTACCACATGCTATCATTTAATTGCGCATGAGTTGCATGTAACAGTTATCGAAGCCTAACAGTCATGAATATTGCGCCTGCTTTAAAAAAAACTATACACATTTTCGGATAGGCCACGAGAAACGAGTTTTCCATTTAAGGAAACAAACGTGGGATACTGCACCGCATTGACGTTGACTTTGACGGTACAGCCTATAGCCCAGGTTGCCACGCGATAAATACACTCGATGCCACACATTCGCATGATTTCAGTGAAAATAACATTGGTGTTTATGGAGCGGCATATGTTATAAGTGCAATGTGTCCGGGTCTTCGTAAACATCTCTGTTGGCTAAAGCCGTGAAGGTAATGACATATTTCGCTTATGATGTTTTGCCAGGAAAACGAGGTGCGCCATAAATCTCAACGGGGGTATTTTCAGTCTAGCAAGCTACCCAGGTGCCATATGTGCAAATCAATGCAGTAGCGCGCAGCTCAAAAGCACTTAAATCAAGCAATAAAAAACGACCGGATGACGGTCACTGGAAACGTGGCCTTCTCGTCACCACCAGAGCTGGCCGGCACTTTTCAGCGCGCCGGCTGCACTGACGTGTCTGAGAGACTCATTGCTCCATACTCAGTCACCGCCGGTCAGAGAACACTCCGCACTGCGTTCCGCACCAGTCACCGCCACTCGCCGCCAATCTGCGTCGCTACCGACGACGCCGATCGAGATCCGGGCGGAGATCCGATCGCGACCCGGCGGCGACCTGACACAGATTCAGCCGCGATCCGGCAACGATCCCGAACGCGAATCGGCAACGAACCCGGACGCGATCCGGCCGCGATCGGGCGGCGATCCAGGCGAGATCCAACCGCATTCCAAGCACAATCCAGCCGCGATTCCGATCCACACTTACAGATGGAGCCATCGACACAGAGCCGGACTGGCCGCGATCCGCCTGGCACAAACATTTCGTCGGCACTGCGGCCGTCGCCGTCGCCGTCGCCGCCGACGGCCGGTTAGGTGCTGGATGGGCTCCAAAGCGGAGCCGCGGGGCAGCGGGGGCGGCGCGGGACCACACCTGTCTCGGGCGCGGAGAAGAGGGGCGGTCTGGAGCCCCCACTCCTGTCCCCGCCGCGGGAGCATGGGGTACGGAGTCGGAGCAGCTGGTGTGGAACGGCGAAAGAGCGAAGGAGAGGGATAGAGGGTGGGTGGAGAGCCAGGATCGAACGTGTACCAATATCTGACTCACCGCAGCCGACATGGGCTAGCCAGACCAACCATCTAGCCAGCCAGCACCGCGCGGCGGCGGACGGTCATGGACGACGTCGAGCGGCGCCGGGTTCCAGGCGACGGGAATTTTGCCACTCTAGCTGGCGGCCCAGCCGGCCTGCCAAAAATGCGACCTGCAGCGGGAAGGCAGACGGTTGGCGTGACGCTGCAGGGAGGCTCAGAATGGATGCGGCGACTCGCCGGTCGACGGCGCGGTGATCCGTCACGCTGACGGCCGAGACGAGCGTCCACTGAGCGTGTTAGACAGGACGCGCTCCAGACGCATCGAAAGTGACGTCATCAGGGATGAATGGACCACTGATGAGACCGTCACGCTGTTCAAATTAAACGAGGCATGTTTGATGTTTCGCGCACAAGACATGCAACTTCATATGTGATTTTGATGTTTCTGAGGTGGAAAGAAAAATTAATTGTTAGACATGATGTGAAGGTGGCAAACATGTTAATTTCGACATATTTATTTACGCTTGAATGAGACGTAGTCATTCATATGACCATTCTTCTTCTTGATACTTCCTCAGTTGTCAATTTGTCAATTCGGTACATTTTCTTTCAGTTTTAATCATTACACGTGGGGACGGTTGTATGCATGCAAAATCCTTTGCTGGCGATGGCGGTTATTCCTGCACTGGACGAAACTTTTGTCTGACCCATCGTCTATTGTCTGGACCCACCGTCTGTTGTCTAGGCCCACCGTCTATTGTCTGGGCCCACCGTCTATTGTCTGGGCCCACCGTCTGTTGTCTGGCCCACCGTCTGTTGTCTGGGCCCGCCGTCTGTTTTCTGGGCCCACCGTCTGATGTCTGGCTCATTGTCTGTTGTCTGGGCCCACCGTCTGTTGTCTGGGCCCACCGTCTGTTGTCTGGCCCACCGTCTGTTGTCTGGCCCACCGTCTGTTGTCTGGCCCACCGATGTTGTCTGGCCCACTGGCTGTTGTCTGGCCCACCGTCTGTTGTCTGGGCCACCGTCTGTTGTCTGGCCCACCGTCTGTTGTCTGGCCCACCGTCTGTTGTCTGGGCCACCGTCTGTTGTCTGGCCACCGTCTGTTGTCTGGCCCCGGACCAGCCCGGTGTCGTCTCCAGCTGCCCGGCTCTTCTCATAAGAGCGTTCTGCGGCGCCTGCCGACTGGCCGGCTGCCGCCCTTGGCCCGCAGGCTGTAATTTTGGCGCTGAGTTACCGTCGGCTCGACATCTGGATCAATGGTGGGAGGCAGGCGGGCAGCGCGGCGTGGCCGGCCATGGGCGGCGGCCCCCGCCCCCGCCCCCGCCCCCAACTCCGCTCAGGAGCTCACCGACCGCCGATCGCCGAGGAGGGAGAGAGGGAGCAGGGCAGGCAGAACAGGTTCAGACTTCAGAGGGTAGGGGAGGAAACACAACGTCGTATGGCTATAGTGTTCACTGGCGGATCTTGAACGGCGGTTTGGGGGGCAACACTTCAAAAAAGTTCAAAAATTCCAAAAACTCATCGGATTTCGCTCCCTCATGTACTGCTTGACGTTTTAAGATAGACTTTCCTTCCGAAAAGTTGCGTAGATATCCTTATACATCAGAAAATGTGTAAATTTCCGACGATTTCAGGCGGTTTGGGGGGGGGGGGGCAATTGACCATTTTGCCTTACCGTAGATCCGCCACTGTGTGTGTCTGGGGGCCGATTAGCTACGACCTTTCCACAAGTCATGGGTGGGGTGCAGCTGCAGGTGCGCACGTGCAGAACCCTTTTCTATACTTCGGTAACGGCTGGGCCGATTGTGCTCAAATTTGGTGTGTGGCTTGGTGGCGATTAGCTACTAGCTTTACATAAATCAGTAGTGGGGTGCATCTGCACGTGCGCACGTGCGGTTTAGTTTTGCACAGCTAAGCTGAAAACTGACCAGTTTAACACCAGCGAACCTGTAAGTCTGATAGTAATGCTTTTCTTTTGCGAACAATGATCATTTTGAAGCCAAAAAACCTACGAATCTGACAAGACTTAAAACACAATCTCGTGTCAGCCGGCCAAAAGAATTTGCTAGACTGTTCTTCTTCAAGTTCAGGGTTACAAAATTGGTTGGTGCCAGTTCTATCCAGTTTTCTTAACAGTATTTGACGACTAAAATGCCTCTGAATTATTTAATTTTACGCCTTAGAGCGTTTTGCATCAATCAAATGCACTGATACTTTTCATTGAAATTTTAAAGCATTCTAACTATGCAAGTCATTAACAAATCTTTCATACTACCAAAAATTATTTCATAATTTTAGTTGAAAATTGTCATTGTTTAGTAGGAAAGTTTCCATAATTTATACCAAAAACTGGTATCATTCTATTGTTATCGCTTGCATTTCAGGTTTTGAGCGTTCACGGTCCGGGGCATGCGTGGGTTACCATTGTCATCAACCAAAATTTCAAGTACTTGCGTTTTTAAAAGTGCGAAATCCCATCATTTTCAAATTGGAGGCGCGTTACACTTATGACGTTGGTAAGTAGAGTGGTAGCTTGGCGTTTGGATGGACCGCTGCATTTGGTTGCGCTGCGTTATGACTGTCGTCTTTGGACTTGAGCACATTTCTTGACGGAATTTTATTGCTCTGAGCCGGGAGTTCGAGGAAGGTGAACATATTTTTGTTATTTCCAGTGTTTTCTGTTTCTTTCACTTCGTAAGGCATGCTTTTGGGAGCTCAGTAAAGAACATATGCCTCATATAAATAAATTCATTTTTCAGTGCCTACTGGTATTGTCATTGGTGCCTCAATTTGAATGTTCAGGTTCATGGATAATTTTGATTGTGCCTTGTGACTTGTGAGGCATGCAAATTAATCATGAACTTGGATGGAACTTCAGATTTCAGGCAGCTCTTTTATGTCTTGTCTTTGATAAAAATAATGTGTGGTAACATTGAGAGCAATACCTTTGTAAAGCTTTCCATATTGTGCAGTTGGTGGGATATCCTGTGACATATCTTAACCAAAAGCTGATTCATTTAGCCAGGATGTAGCTGTATAAGTATATATAATATAAACTACAGCCATCATTTGAATTATCCATAGCTCCCTTATTACATTTTCATTAACCAAATTGGGTAGGCAAACACTGGCAAAAATGGTATACACATTTTTTTGCTGAACATTTCATGATATTCTTGATGTTTTGCATCAGGACCCGACTGTAAAAAATACAAGCTTTCATCAACATATCAAGTGTAATTCGGCGTTTGCGCCAAAAAATTTGCATCACGTTTGGCGCAACTCTGTGATTGCGCCCAAAAAAATTACGCACGTTTGCCTCATTTGACCTAATTTTACCTTGAAGATATTGACCCAGGGTCATATAAAATACTCAAAAGAGTTCCCTGTGGGTTTTTCCTACCCACCAAATTTTGTTGTCATAGCTCTGATAGGAGCTGAGATCTCGGGGGCGAATTGCCCCCCCCCCCCCGGACATATTTAGTGTAAAAAATTAGCCCCTGATGCAGGTAAGGGTGTTTTGTTAAATGTTTGTATTTCTTAAGTGTGAAAAGGTATTGTGCATATTGTGTAGCACCCACAAAATTTTGGCACAATGGCCATTATGCTGAAATTTTGGAGCAACGGCTCAGTGGAGGTGTCCAGCGTAGTGGATGGATTTTTTCCAGTCAGGCATCAGGACAGTCTCCATTGTGCCACAGCATGGAACATTTGGACATTTTCAGCATTGGGGCAGCTTTCCCCATCTACCGTCAACTGGGGCAGCTGGCTACTGTGATAGTGTTATGTGTTTTATCTTTAAATCAGAAATGGTTTGAGCTTAGAGGCTGAAATTCAGAATACTTACTAAATGGACAACTTAGATAGTGTCTTGCTTGGTGAACATCTTTGTGTTGGCCAAGCACTGAGTGGCATTTAACATTTAGCAGGGCTGTGAATTACTCATACTGTGTCTATCCCTTTCTCTTGTGCATGACAGCTGGTGTGTATCCATGTTTTCTGATCAGGTTGTTGGTGTAATTTTTCCTCTTGTGCAGCTAGTGCCATAACAGGTGTCATTTTTTAAGTGTAAAGAATGTTCATTGGACCATACCAAATCAGCTTGATGTCCTCCTGCAGACCTTGTTTGGGTCTAGCCTGTCAGAAAGGCTTCAGACCCCACTCTTCTGTACATATGAATCATTGCTCAGGGGCATTGTAGCCACAAATCAGTGCAAAATCTGAGGTATGCAATCAAGATAAGCAAACCAGTGTCAGAACAGATAAGGAATATGCCAATTTATGGAACTGAGCTTATTTCTAGGAATCCAGTCATGCTAACCATAATCATTGAAGGAACATGTGAAACAACTTAACAGTTGATGGTACCTCATGGATGGGTAGGCATCTGTCATCCATCCACAAGGTCAACTGAGACAGGTGGCATGGTGGTGCAGCACTTATGATGTCACCAAGGCTGGTATCTTTGACATTGATAGTGCATTTATATTTTATAATCTCTGGCTACATACAGTCTGTGGCATCCAGTCCTGGTGCCTGGATTCCTATAGCTGGACTTGCACCTCAGTTCCTATGCAACAAACCATGTGTATGGTGCAGATGACCAGAAAAGTTAAGGTTTTCTTCAGATCAAATCACCACCAAATGTTATTCTAGGGTAATTTTCTTGCTCTGCATGGCAAAAAAAATCAGCCATGTATTACACCACTCAATTGGGTCTGATCCCAATGAGGTGGTGTACTTCAAGCCATGTATTACACCACCTCCTTGGGTCTGTTCCCAATGAGGTGGTTTATTTCAAGCCATGTATTACACCACCCCATTGTGTCTGTTCCCAATGAAGTGGTGTATTTCACTCCTCCAACGTCCTTGAAGCTCCTCTGAAATGAAAGCTTACAGAGGAGGTTGCTGGTAGATATTAGTGGCACTGCTCAATGCTCATGCATGTATGATTTCCATGTCAATTCTAAAAGCTCAAAGGTGATATAGGGGATTGTGATTGAAGTGTTAGGGAATAATGCTGATTTTATTTTACTTTACCTCAGATTCCTACAGAGTAGGATTATTGCCATACAATTTTAAACATGTATCAAACTGCCTACTTTTTATGTGCTAACAGCTGATATGAGATACCTCCTCTGAGACTTGTTCCTGTAGTCACAATATTTGGAGCAAATATGTACTTTTCCAACATCCTTCAAACTACTCTCATCTTTTTTTGGAGAAGTGACAATAACCTTACCTCAGAGGTCAAGACAAAGGTGGCAAACATCATCACAGTCTTAAAATGATACTTACTGAGTGTTATTATGTGGTTTCCCTGCCTGCTTATGCATTTACTATCATTCTGTTGTGCTAAAATCGCGTCCACTGTCAAGGTCAATGATTTTTCTTTGACTTGTCCTGTGACTTCATGGTCCATGGATGAGCCAAGATTAACAAAAGTTATCCCTGGAAATTTTTGCAAGGGCTATTGAATGCCATTTCTGTTTGTGGGATTGGTCCCGCTTATCGAGGGATGCGAGGGGGCTAAGTAGGTATAGCTAACGATAGCCTCGAGTGGGAGCTATCTTATCCCAAGCCCTGATGGGCTATTTCCGACCCCTGCCCGTCGATGGGGGGGGGGGGGTTTCCCCCCCCCCCCCCCCCTACGATCTCTCAAACTACTGGGCTGATCTTCACAAATCAAACAGCATTCAATTGCCCTGTATATGAACTTTCAGAATAACATGCGAAATTTGATCCTAAGATCTCTGATGACACATGTCACAGGTCACAGGTCAGGTCAAAGACCCAATTTTTGCCCGTTTTCGCCGGGTGGGATTGCCGGGCAAAATCACGATATTGAACGCATAAGGAGTTATTAAATCGGGATGGATCGTGTTCAAACACTTCCAAGTACCATTCTAAGCCTTTGGTAATCACAGGTCAGGTCAAGGTCATCTGAAGTCACAAGGTCAAAAAGGTCAAACTGCTGATTTTGGTTATTTGTAGCTGTAATACATGTTTTTGGGTCAGTTTGTCGTCAAGAACGCGAAGTACCTTAAAACATTGTCTTCCCCATTAAAATCGGATACAAATTAAAATATGAAAAATCATTGGAATTAGTAGAAATATCATGAAAAGTGACTGTTTTTGGCCTTTGAAAGGTCATTACTCCATCATTTTTGAAGACATTCTCTTCAAATTTGGTACACATATATTCCGGTTTTGGGGAAATTTTGAAAAATATGTCAAATTCAAAATTAGTTTTTTGTTTTTCTCCAATTTTTTCCAAAATTAAAAAATCCAAGATAGCAGTTTGATAGCCTGATGTTTTCTCAGTCTTTTGGTACAAAACAATTGACTTTATCGTTAAAACTGTGCGACTGACAGCGTTTCCCGCGAACTTCTTTTTTTCCTAAAATGGGAAAACATGACGTCACTCTGACGTCATTTCCGGATGGCCTATCGTGACCTCATTTTATTTGGCCAGTATATGTGAAATTGTTGTTGGAAGGGGCCTTCAAAGTTTGGTGACGCTGCTCGCGTTATTTGGGAGATATCAGGAAAAATAGGAGGGGGGGGGGGGGGGGGGGGCCCCCCCCCCCCCCGTCGGGGTCGCGGGTCGCGGGTTATCCACTTCCCTCAGAGGCTGGTGAAGTGGATATCCAGGAGCAGCTGCTGCCAGGCTAACAGTGTGCATGAATTCCGTCGTCAGTTGTTCGGATACCTACCTTAAAAACTTTGTATAAATTTTACCTGTGCCTTCAATCAGGCGATCAAATAATGGGGTAGGGATCTGTGCAACAAGCCTGGCTTTGTTTGGCTTCAGGAATCTGTGAAATTTCATCCCATTTCTATCATAACATTCAGACTAAGTTTATTAACAGGTTATTTGTTTAATTAGAATTGCTTTTGTTTGTGTTGGATTTTGAGATAATTATTGATGATATCCACGTTTTATTGGCACAAATATTTTGGATCCATATAATGTTTGTTTACGGGCAAGTGAGAAGCGAGTTCTTTCGCGGTATATGGAAAAAAAACTGAGTATAAGTGGCCCGGCCCGACCCAGCCCGTACCGACGCTTTGCTTATATCACTGGAACCGCACGTCTGATTGACAAGCGGTCTTCTTTGCTGAGTGGCCCCATCACCCCTACCCTGTATGAGACCAGTGCCAACTCTCGTTGGTGCTCACCGCGGCGCGTGGCGCGTGAAGGGTGTCAACAACGATTTTCTCGCAAGAACTCCGGAACGACTTGGCCTGAAAGAGAACGGGGCCGATTTAAAGTCTTTATGTTAAGTCAAACGGCATTCGATAGCCCTGTATATTTAGCACGAACGTTCTGACCAGCACGCACAATGTCATCTGAAGGTCGCTGATGATGACACAAGCCAGAGCAATCAAAGATCCGATTTTTGCCGGTTTTCGCCGGGTGGGATTGCCGGGCGTAATAACGACGTTGAACGGTAGCTACTGAATCGGCATGAATCGTGTTCCTGACTCTTCCAAGTACGAACCATTCTAAGCATTTGGAAGCCATGGGTCAGGTCACAAGATCGAAAATGTCAAACTGCCGTTTTTGGTCTTTGGGTGCTATCATGCATGTTCTTGGATCAGTTTTTCGCCAAGAACGCGAAAAATGGGCCTTTAACAGTCTTCTCATAAAATCAGAGAGAAATGAAACCGATGAATCTAATGGGAATTTGTAGAAGTGTCACAAGGGCCATTTGGCCTTTGAAAGGTCATTAATCCATTTTTGTATGCAAAGATTTTGCCTTTCAATTTGCGACACATTCAACAATCTGGTCTGTGTATTCTAGTCCAGTATTCCAGTATTCCAGATTATTAGTAGACTGGTATTCCAGTCTAAGGATTTTTTTTAAACTTTGGAAAAAATGACAGATTCAAAATTTTAAGCCTGAATTTCCACAAATTTGAAAAATCTTTAAAGTAGTATCCTAACTAGCAGTTTGATAGCCTGGTCCCTTCTGGCTCTTTTGATTTGACACAATTGTTTTTATCTTAAAACCTGTGCAATTGAGTGTTTTCCACAAACCTCTATATTTGGCCCAATACGGGAAACATGACGTCACTCTGTCGTCATTTCCTGTCGACCCATCACGATCTCATCATTTTCCTTTTACCAGTATGTGCGGAATTGATATCGGAAAGAGTATGCACAGTTTATTAACAATTTATTTTGGGATATCTCAAGAAAAAGGGGAGGGGCCGTTTCAGTTTTCCACCCCCTCCATCCTTACGGGATGCGGATTAATACACATGTTTGGCCCTTCGCCGATAAGGGTTATGCTCATTCAGTTGTGCAATTTGTTATCACGTCATTTATGGTTGGGGCGGGCGGAGGGGCCTATCCATCATTGGTTACTGTTTATTTCCCCTATTTAACCTTGGTCTTTACCTTTGACTGTGATGTTAGTTGGGAAGTTGAGGCTTCAGGGGCATGTAGCTCCCATATTCGCACTGCTGTGAGCGGCACATGACATATTTCTCGTCAGTTGTATGTTCTTGTTCAGCGCGTTCTACTTCAGCACATCATGTGCTTTTGATGTGATCTGCATTCAGGCAGTCCGTCTATTCGCTCTGCCCTCAGTCCTGTTGATCCGTCGGTATGGCCCGCGCACTGTTCTCACCATTTGTGTTCTCACGCGCAGTGTTCTCACCATGTTCTCACCATTTTGGGCGTCGGAAGCCGTGCTGGGACCGGGTTGGGGGGGGGGGGGGGGGGGGGGGCGCGCAGACCCCCCAACAAAAGTTCACAAAATACAGGAAACTCATCGGATTTCGCTTCCTCGTGCATAGCTAAACGTTTTTTTTTTTAAACTTTCCTTGATAAAAGTTGCTTAGATTTCCTCCTAGATCAGAAAATGTGAAAATTTTCGCCGATTTCAGGCGATTTGGGGGGGGGGGGGGGTGGG
>JARFNZ010131387.1:0-11225 GCA_031763405.1 Balanus nubilus
CCTGACCTCAGGTCACCGAGATAAGAAAAACTGAGATATACAAGTTGTAGGTATCTATCGTCTTATGAAATCCTGAATGTTTGAAACCAATCCGCCAAAAAATGTGGCCACAGCACAGTCGCAAACTTGGAAAATGGTAATTTTTAATGTCCGCACTTTGACCTGACCTGGTGACCTGACCTGACATAGAGGCAAAATTTTCCCACAATGTGTGTAATTGAGTTCTAGGCAGGTACTGAAAAAACGGTGGCGCTGCGCTCTGCCGTTTTTTAGCTATGCTTGAAAAACATGAGAGGGGGGGGGGGCATATTTCCCCCACCCCCTCCAGAGCGCGTGTTAATATACTACGCATTCACGATATGTCTGCAAAACAATGCCTTGCTGCCCACATCGGCACAATCAGCTCTCTTGAGGGAAAATCATTTGACTTTCCAACCACACCCCGCAGCCCGTCATGGTTAGCGGGTGGGCACTCTCAGGCCGGAAGAAACTCAGCCTTCAAAGGCATCGCCGCTCACATGATTTTCACCAGACCCTTCTTCCTGCATAACCGTGCCTTTCCATTGAACCGATCCCTTCTGTTAACCCATTAGATCCGTTTGGCAATTGAAGCTGCCACGCGACAAATTCACAATTCATTCGAATGCGTTTTAGCGAACTTCTCTGAAAATAACACAGACGGAAGATCTATGAATTGAAAGTCACGTGCATGGCGAAAGCGGGATCAATAAGTTAAATATGCGGAGAAATGAACGTTTTGCTCCGGAGAAGCAGGTGGTGGAAAGATGGCGTCGGTACATCGAAATGTAAAAAGCAAATTTTGTATATTTATAACAACGGGACTGATTTCTTTTGCATTGGAAGTTAACAGTAAATCACGAAAAGTCCATGTGAATATATTTGGTGTTGTCTAGACCGTCCTATTTGTCGACAAACTGTATGATATATGTGAGTGGCAACTGCAGATGCCAACCGTATCACACATAGTCAAAAAATGGATCGCTTCTACATATTTTTGGTTGTCAAAATTTTCCTGCCGGGTATTTTTGTTCCATTATTTACCATATAATGCCCTAGATCATTGCCTTTAAGCCACTTTACATTATTTTTTTTTCCCCAGCTATTTGAGCTTAAGACTTGTTGCCAGTAAAATATGTAATACCGTCCTATGTTGTAGGTATAGCCGTGAGGCGGCCGAGTTCCCAAATGGAGGACCGCACGGTGTGTGTGTGTGTGTGTGTGTGTGTGTGTGTGCTGCAATTACGACTGATGCTATTCGTAGACAGACCAATCTATTTATTTATTTATTTCACGTCACGCCTCATCCACTATCGTGGCTTTTCGTGAGAACAGGTCATACGATAAACTGCACAAGGAGAAAATAACACCACATCACACTAAACCATACATTCCACAGACACACAAAACGGACATGTCGATCTAGCGTCCCTGGAGACTTTTCAAGTGGTCCTTTAGCAGTCGCTTAGACCCCTCACGCACAGCCGCGGGCAGTGCATTGTATGCAGTGGCAGCTCTGTACATGTACTGTCGCCTGCCGGTTTCAGTTTTGATTGAGGGCAGTCGTAACAGCTGCTGTTCACTCGCTCGCGTGCTCCTGTCATGGGCCTGCCTGGTGGTCGTAATTGACTGGGCGATTGTGGCTGGCTCGCCAGTGGCCAGTGCTTGACGCAGCAGGCAGATGCAGCGATACAAACATAAGTTGTGAGCGGAGAGCCAGCCTAACTGCGAAAGCACGTCACTGATGTGGTCGTATTTTCGTCTGCCAGATATTACGCGGGCACAGAAGTTCAGCACCTTCTGAATACGGTACATGGACTGTTTTGAGGCGCTGCCGTAAACGGGAACACAATATCGTATGATGGAGAGAACTAATCCTTTGATGAGAGTGGGCTTGACATCGTTCGGTAGGCTATGCTTAGCGTGATACAGACCGATTAACAGACCGTTGCAACGATGGACAATCTCGTCCACATGCGGCTCAAACGAGAGGTGTCTGTCGAAAAGTACGCCCAGGTTTTTGGCTGTCTCAGACTCGACAATGCGCGCGCCACCAACGTTGAGCATGACGCGGGGCAGACCACGAAGCATTTGACGGGTGCCAATCACAAGGAGTTTTGTTTTGTCGGCATTAATTTTCATGAGGTTCTGGCTAAACCAACAAACAGGTCACTCAGGGCACTCTCCATGCGGCTGACGAGCTGGTCCAGATCTGCTTTGCGACCGGTTACTAACACCTGAGTGTCGTCTGCGTACTGAGTTATCAGGACATCACTCTCAGTGTACAGGCACATGTCATTTGCGAAAATAGTGAACATTAATGGTCCTAGGACCGTACCCTGATAGATCCCAATCGGATTGGGAAGTTTGTCGGAGAGCTGTGTCAAAATCGTATCGTAATTGTTTTGCCTCACTTTGCATTCCTTGGATTGACCAGTCAATGCGAAATACGTCTGAAATAATAAATAGCTTTACAGTCATAATATCTTGAAGGCGCAACACAGAAGATGACGGAGCCTCGCGCAGTTAAACCAAAGTTCAAGGAACACCACTTAGGAGCTGAACCAACTTTGAACAGCGGCGATTTCGGACATCGGTGCCGTGCGAGCCGGCAGCCGCACCAAACTCGACTGTTGCGTGTCGGCCGAACTAGGCCGCTTAGCTCCATAGAACCCGGCCGGCCCACTCCCCGACCCAGCCGATACGGGCAACACGGGCAGCGTCTGATACAAAGGCGGCCGCTGGAAAACGATGGTAACCAATGGCAACCGACTGAGACAATGACGACCGATGGCGACCGGAAGTAACGGTCGATCGGGTTTGGCTTCTGACGGCCATGGTGGCCCATACTTGATGTTGGCCAACTCGAGCGATGGCAGCCATCGGTAGCACGCACTAGCCGAGGATGTTATGCGAGGATGACTGATGAGTGATGACCGATGGTGACCGCCGGTGACACGCATCTGCCGATGGAGACCGGTAGCAAATGACCCACGATGGCCGATGGAGACCAGAACGGCCGGTGGTGACCGGTGGTGGACAGCGGCGGCGCCTGGTAGCGTCCGGTGGCGGTGGGTGGCGTGTCGGCGCCGCTTTCTGACTGGGCCACGACAGCACATTGGCGCCGCTGCTCCATCAGCCCACCATCGACCACACGACGGCTGCCGGCGCCGCCGGTCGCCGGACACAATTGCCGGCGCCCGGCACGATTAGCGCGAGATAATGATAATTACGCTCGGCCGGTGGCCGCCGGCCGCTGGCGGGTCAGCGGGCTCAGTTGGCGGTCGGGTCCAGCGGCGACCCAGTGGGGCGAGCAGCACACCTGTCGGTATCGTGCAGTCAGTTCTACGAGTGGACGTTTGTTTCTGACCCGGCCTGACCTAGTTTGATCAGCTCATCTGTGACGTGCACCGGGAAAGTTTGCTTCTCAAGTTGCGGTGATCTGTCCAGAGTTGTCTGCGCCGAGTTAGTTCGCACCAGCGCCATCAAGTCTCAGCCGTCGCCGCCCTGAGTCTGGACCCGCTCGTCCTCCGCCGTGGCCCGGTGCCGCCCACGCCGTCCTCCGGTGCCGCCCACGTCGTCCCTCGTGTCTCTCCGCCGGCTGTGCGTGCCAGCGGCCATCAGCGTGACGCCGTGATCACTGTTTACGCCGCCGGCGATGGCCTCCCCCGGGAGCCGACTGGTGGCACCCGTGCAGGCCATCGTGCTCAGCCCGGACCCAGACGAGGAGGACGCGTCAGCGGGTGGAGCCGAGCTGTGGCGGCAGGCTCGCCGCGTCCGGCTCGGCCGCCGCCTGCTGCCGGCTCGGCTGGCCCGCCGTCCGCCGCTCTCGCCACCGCCGCCGCCGCCGCGGAGAAGCGCCTCGTCAGACTGCAGCGAGACGGGGACGGCCAGCAGGCGAGGGAGCTGTGACATCACCCTCTGGAGTGACGCGGAGCTGATGACGCCACCCGTGTCGCCGGCGGCGCGGCGGCAGCGGCCGCGGCCTGCCAGCAACAGCTTCCGCAGGCTCAGGGAAACGGCTACCAGTGTGTTCAGCGCGGTGAAGTTCCGCAGTGAGGTGCCGGACGAGCCGACGGAGAGTCTGGGGGTGCCGACGGAGCGGCGACTGGTGAGGTCACGTCGCCGCGGGGCGGGTGAGAGAGCCGCATGGGGAGCGGAGGGAGAGGGTGGTGAGAAGGAGAGGAGCGCGGCAGACCTGGACGACCTGTTGACGCTGAATGATTCGAATATCAGCCCGTCTGAGGGAGGTGCGAGGCACAAAGATCGACAGCAGCTGCTGAGAAAGCCCCCGCTCACCAAGAGAATGTCGGAGATCGCGCGACGGTCCGCTGATAGGATTATGCAGTCAGGTAAGCATGAGCAGCAGATTCTTGAGCGATTCGTGCTCCGAGAGAATTCACAGGAGCGGCTGAAGCGCGCCAGAGCCCGCTCTCTGAAGCCACCGCCATCTATATCGGGGTCCAGTAACGCCAGCAGTGCCACCTGGCGAGCAGGCACCACGCGCACCATCAGTGTGCGGATCGTCAAGGAAATCTTCCCTCCGGGCGCCAGCAAATTTCCCCAAATGCCTAGACAAACACCGAAAGAGGGAACCATCGCTTCGGAGAACGCCAAGAAAGCTGCATCTTTATTCATCACCTCACTACCTGCTCAGACTGCTAATACTCCGCACACTGTTGATCCCAAGCCAACGTCAGGGGCGACTCAGCCCTCGGAGGCCCCACCTACCGAAGCGCCTACAGCGGACAATGTCGAAACTACCGCTTCTCCGGCCACTCCAGAGGTGTCGTCACCGTCAGCCGTGGGCTGGACGCCGTCGCGGCGCTCGTCGGTGGCGTCGGTGACGTCACAAGTGTCCCTGACGCCGGCGCAAAGACGAGCCTTCCTGAAGAAGCTGCGGCTGCGACGGAACGTGCAGGTGCCCGGAGTCATGTACACCGACCAGGCGCGCGCCGCGGCCGTCGCGCTCGGCGAACACGACATCAAGTACAGCCTCAAGAACCGCCGTTTCCTCAACAGAGGCCATGGGAACTGCTGGGTGTTGGAGGACTCGACGTTCGGGGTGTTCGCGTCGCACGCCCAGCTGGAGCTGAAGCGCGGGGACCCGGCCTACGCCATCCAGCTGTTTGACCGCGTGAGTGGGGCTGATGGGGCGTGGTGATGGCACTACACGGCAAGGGCTCCACTACGCTTCGGGGGTTGGGTGTGGCCAGGGACGCGAGAACGTTTTAGAAGTTGGTGTGGGGGGGGGGGGGGGCTAGGTGGCGGAACAAAATTTTTAGTTTGGGAAGGGCCAAACTTTTGCTCCTGGGCGTCATCGACGGAATGCTGTTGAACGCGGATGTGTGTGTTGGGGGGGGGGGGGGAGGGGTGTCGAGGTTGTAAGCAATGACAATAACGTGTT
This sequence comes from Balanus nubilus, assembly GCA_031763405.1. Classification (NCBI taxonomy): domain Eukaryota; kingdom Metazoa; phylum Arthropoda; class Thecostraca; order Balanomorpha; family Balanidae; genus Balanus; species Balanus nubilus. The sequence continues at coordinate 5,426 of JARFNZ010131387.1, forward strand.
CAGTGACTCCAGCATTCTTAGATTCCAATCCATACTATGCTTTCAGGATGGGAAGCAAACAACTCTGCCACCAACTTCTGGTTTTGAGAGACCTTGCTCGATTGTTAGACACATATCGACCGACGGCACCTCCTCCACGTGACACACGACACACCTACCGTGACAATGTGGATGCGTGTCGTGCTTTGTTTTCACTTTAACACAGACAAAATGATATCCTTTGTTGACGACGCCACACAGCTAAATGGTGTGGGTGCTATTTTATATTGATGTTGTCATGGGGGGAGGGGGTGTGTGTAGTGGCAAAGAAGACTGGAAGACGAGAATGCTCATTAAAAAGTGAAAGAAGTAACTGTGGAAACAGCCCTTTACCGACGCCGTTGCTACCGTGATTGCTACGATGCTGTTAGGTCACGCGATTTCCACTAACCACCGACCGTTTCAGTAAGGCACGGTCCTCACTGGACGAAAGTAAACGTAACGTAAAGCAAATGTTAACACTCGTTTGCCTTATTCTGTTTTAATTGCACCGTAACAAACAAATTTAATCTTAAATCTTAATCTCGCCGCGGAGGATGGACCAAAGACGGGCGGAATTTGACGACACGATAAAAGGCGTTGCGTACTTAACTTAGCCATAGCACCTGAGAAACGTGTTGATTCATGTTTTTCGAAAGATAAGGAGAAGACTGTGTTTGACTAAAAAATAATGAGAATATAGTTTTCAACAGAAAACACGATGATAACATTCTTTTGTTTGTTCACTCCAAAATCCTAATTAAATTTATCTTACAAATGTCATGTAGTGATGGTGCCATTCCAGTCATTCCAGAGTCTGTTAGGTAAGGAAAAAGCTACAGTTGATCTAAAACCAAAAAGCAATATTTGATTGAAGACTGCAGACGATTGAGGGCGAAGTTTTTTAAACGGACTGGAACAGTGTAACAGGGGAAACTAGCTCTATCACATATCAAATTTTGTATTTTAGGTGACAATGTCCCTTTAAGACACTCCAGATGACCAAGCTGCAAGTTTTGATAAGTGGGCTATGTAAAGGTTATTTGAGGTCACCCGAGGTTAACAACAGTTTTTGTAAATAACTTTTGATAGAGATGAGATAGAAACGCGAAAATGGCACCAATGGTTTGTCTTATTAACACACATCGACTCATATGCAACATGACCCACCCTGACCTACTTGGGCACCATGTGACCTTGACCTGAGGCAAAATTTTGAAATTGACCTTTAAGGGTCATGATGTATATGTTTCGGTGCACCTTGGCGAGAAAAACACGATGATGTTAAAATAATACTCTATCTAAAATAGCAAAAAAGTGTTCATCGAAAAAGCGTTTGACGAGAAAACAGCCAATTTGACATTTGATGACCTCTGGAGTTTCAAATATTGACATGAGCTCAAATATGCCAAAAAAACGTAGTTCCCGAGATACCGAAGAATTTCTGGATCAACTTCACTAAAAACAGGAAAGTTTGACATTTGATGACCTCTGGTGACCTCAACATTGACCTGAGCAAAAAAATGGCCAAATTAGTTTCGAAATAATTATTGACGAGCTTTTGAACGCCGTTTTCCGTTTTTCCCTACGTTTCCTAGGAACCAAGTTAGAGGGGGGGGGGGCGCCCCCCCCCCCCCCCCCGGCTCGAGGCGGGTGGCGCCGAGCACCGGCAAGGGATATTGTCACCTAAAATAAAAAAAATTGATATGTGCTAGAGCCAGTTTCCCCTATTAATCCGCTTCCGTCTGTTTCAAAAACTTCGCTCTCAATCGTTTGCAATCTTCATTCAAAGATTGATTTTCGCAATATTTTTATTAAAACCGTAGGTACTTTTCCAAAACCTAACAGACCCTGGAATGACTGGAATCGCACCGTCACTACATGACATTTGAAGGATAAATTTAAATAGGATTTTGGAGTGTACCAGATGCTATGGCTTAATTAAGAACGCAATGCTCTTTACCGTGTCGTCGGATTCCGCCCGGCTTTGGTTCATGCTCCGCGGCGAATTTTAATATTCTGCATGGCAGCGCATACAAAATGTAAACAAGCCGCATAGCAGAACCTGCCGCCAGAATCTTAGTTATTTCGTGATATGATTTGTTTTAATAAAATTTGTTTTCATGAATGTTTTTTTTTAAATTGATGCAATATTTATGGCGGATATATTTTAGCGAAATAAATAAACTGCGTAGCAGAACACACTACCAAGAACGTATAAAAAGCGCCAAATTCGATGCAATATTTACGGTGGCGGCCATCATGCCAAAATACCGCGGATCATAATCAGGCAATTATTTTGAGAGTTGGAGATAAGTCAAAAATAATTTCCTCATATTTCCTGTTTGGTAATGTGTCTGCACGTTTGAACCATACCATCAGCGACAAAAAATCAAATATTTGTATCCAACAAAATGATAAACGAACAGAATTAATGAAAAACGTAATAACGAAATATACCTACAAAAGGTCAATTGTCACATTGCATAGGCGTAGGAGGCGGGGAACAGTGTGTGTGTGTGGGGGGGGGGGGCAAGTACCCCCCCCCCCCCAAGCTTGTGAGTCTCAAAAAACACTCAAGTCATAGTTAGTTAACATAGTTTGGTCATAATCATGTTGCTTGTGACAATAAACATAAAACCAAAGTTATTTAATTTTACATATGCAAGAAATGTGTAATTATAACAAATGGGGTGTCATCATATTCCAATGGTTTCAGCCGCAGTTTTAATTTATTAAATTTAAGAATTTTAGCGTGCAGTGGCTTTAGCGGGATGGTGCAACACCAAACACAGCTGCAATAAGCATGCACCTCATCCGAACCCATTTCGGGGAACGTGTCATCTTTCTGTGCATGTCGCACCCGTGGTCGAAAAACCCACCATCTCTAAGCTCCAAACACTGCATGAATGCCATTAATTTCGGCAATACCACACAATGGTGTATCTGCCTTGTCTATCGACGAATTATAAATAAATTGCAGGGGACACGTTCAGTCATTTACATACACACAGGCAAAAATGAGCATGATTAAGACTTGAGTAATAGTTCGCTGGTAACAAGGTCCAAGGTCGCTCTATCACCCGTATCCATTAGTTCATTTCGACTTCTATCTTTGGGCTTGCCTGAAAGAACTGCCGTACAGAAACAATCTACAGACTATGCAACAACTGATAAAATCGTGGGAGATCCAGTGCCCTAGCCATTTCCCTCAAAACATACCAGAGAGCAGTCGAGACACTCAGACAGAGGGCTGAGCTGAACGCCTCAGCCGAAAAGGGGCTCACCTGGAACATATCCTGTAACTTGTCGAGACATGATGGCTTGCATTTTTAACCCACGTACCGCTGGGGGGTAAATTTTACCCCCCTCCAGGATTTTCGCAACAGCTTTAAAACGATAAATCGACGTGTTACTTCCGGTACCTTATCTGGCATAAATTTAACGTCTTCCTAGAAAGTTTTGAAAAAATCAGCTGATAAATTTCTGAGAAAATTACGTTTTAGTGACGTCATGTCAGGCCATTTTCGGTCTCAAATTGACAAATGTTTGATCGCTTATAAGACATCGAGTATTGAAGCAAAATGCAAAAATAAACCGTCAAAAGAAAGAAAATGACATTCTCTTCAAAACGGCTGACTAGGATATTTCAGATTTTTTTATTTTTAACCCCCCCCCCCCAAAAAAAAAAAATGGGGAGGAAAATGGTCACAAAATCCATTTTTTTAAGTTATTAAAAAAAACGGAATACATGTGAAAGAGCTACATATGAGTACAAGGTATACTAAACATCGAATCAATATCTATATTTTTGACCCCAAAAATTACTAAAATATGTGTACAATCTGATGACGTCATTTTTTCCATTACGTTTTTTTTAGACCATCTACGTAAAAGCAAATGACACCATTGGGTTTCTTGGACAAAACTGGTTCACAATCATGTGCTTTTTATTACAAATTATGAATTTCAAAGTTTAACCTTTTTTGTGCTGACCTTGGCCTGACCTTCACCTAAAATGGGGTCAAATAATGAAAGACCATAACCATCAATTGCAACATCTGAAACAACCCATATAACATGAATCACAAGGCTTTTATGTAATTGTTGCACATAGTGACCTTTTGTGACCTAACCTTGACCCTGACCTGTACTTAGTATGACGCTCATACTCTAACAGTGTCTTTCTCTAATACTTAAACGTATTTTGGCTGAATTTGGACTTGCTGCTGTTGATAGTTTGGCTTCTGCAGACAATAAATCGAAAACAGGTGATTTTGACATTTGACCTGACCATGATCTGATATTTGACCTTGTTAAGACAATTTTAAGTGTGTATTAGGGTTGTTTTGTCGAGAGCTTTCGTTTGCCGTCGCGTCCCGCTGCGACCCTTGGTTCGGGAGATACGAGGAGTGTATAATTTACTCCCCAGCGGGGTGCGTTCGGCTGGGGACTCCAGCGGGGCGCGGGTTAACAATTATGCAACAGATTACCAAAGAACATTGATCATTTTGTGTAAAAATTGTGATAATATTGGATTACCTTTCCAGTTGTGGCAAAACAAAATTTGTTAGTTTTTTGTGAGCCTCTCTGTACATACATACATCTGATACATACATACATACATATAAACAAACATACATACATACATACATACATACATACATACATACATACATGCATACATACATACATACATGCATTTATACATACATACATGCATACATACATACATACATGCGTTTGAGCATCTCAAGAAGACGAATTCCGACAAAAAATCGAATGATCAAATGTCCGAGATATTTCTACGGCCATCCACTTCAAAAGCCGGTATTTCTGAGAGCGGTTTAACTCCGGCTGGCAACTATATCGGCACCGCGCAAAACCTGCCCGTAGCCATCGCTTTATGGAGATATAGCACGCCTCGTTAACGTATGCAGTTCTATGGCAAGGAATACTTCGCTACCCGCCAATTAAAGTTGACAAGCAAACGATGGATGGAGGACTGTCATGCGAAAAGATAGGTTGAGGGTTAGCCAGAAAACGACTGTTCGACTTGTCTTCGTGAACTTCTGGGAAGTTAATGTCTGATGACTTGCTGGCGAAGTTTGGAATGTCCTACTTACGAAAGAAGCTCACTGATATGTATTTGATAACTATCGGTTTTCCAGACGTGATCATTGATTGTGGTTTACACATAAGAAACAAAGATTAAAGTAAAAAGGGCGCAGATATTTTTTGCAACCCAGCAGCGTGAATTCGATTACAAAAACTAGCATTCTGCAAAAGCTAAAACCGAGAAAATGAGCGCAAGACACATCTTATTGTTCTTGAATTACACAGATTTAGCTCTCATGGCTCATGACTATACCAATTTCACACCCACGCATAGTTCATCAAACTTTGTTTTTCTCCATGACGGCATCCACGGCACTGGCAGCAAGGCAAACTAACACCGGTTTTGACTTGGCAGGCTTTGGAGTTTGAACCCAAGGACGAATCGTGTCTGGCCAGCCGCGCCAAATGCAACCTGCTGCTGGGAAACAACGAGGCCGCCCTGAAAGACGCCGAGCTCATCCTCCGACAGAACCCGCGCTGCGCCAGAGGTAAGGCGACAGAACTCGCGCTGCGCCAGAGGTAAGGCGACAGAACCCGCGCTGCGCCAGAGGTAAGTCGACAGAACCCGCGCTGCGCCAGAGGTAAGGCGACAGAACCCGCGCTGCGCCAGAGGTAAGGCGACAGAACCCGCGCTGCGCCAGAGGTAAGGCGACAGAACCCGCGC
>JARFNZ010131398.1:0-11224 GCA_031763405.1 Balanus nubilus
AGTGGCACGCCCTGAGGGTGTGGGGAGGGTCAGTGCCACGCCCTGAGGGTGTGGGGCGGGTCAGTGGCACGCCCTGAGGGTGTGGGGAGGGTCAGGGGCGCCCTGAGGGAGATTTGCTTTTCCGTGTTTTCTTATAGAAATTGTTCATGCAGAAAAAAACAGCTGTACCTTTTACCTTGACCCATTCACCGTCGACACGAATGGAAATGATGGGGATGATATAACCACAGCGGTTGTAGCACCCGGCTAAGTCATGTATCATCAATGTGAATTGAAGTGACCGAATTTTGACACGGCTACCTGCCTGTACTTGGCATCTTATGCCCGCTTCGAATCGACTTTCTGGACAACAAAAAGAACGGTTTGCCGAACCGGAACAAGGCTATGCATACCGACCGAAAATAAAAGGTTGAGATTATCACCAGACCCGCGTAAATTCTCCATATCTGCAAAACCTGAATCCGTTAACAAAATCTGTCAGTAATGAGCCGGAAAATATCGCGGCTCCACCGGTTGACGCTATGCACGTACGAACAGGGACGGTGGCCTCCGCTTCGGAGAGATGGAGCGCGACTGTCAGATCGCTCACGGAGCCTCCCAGTTCCTGCGAGAGAGGCTCTTCGAGGTCAGCGACCCCTACCGCGTGCACGTCTGCAACTTCTGCGGCCTCATCTGCATCGCCAACCTGCGCAACAACACGTTTGAGTGCAAGGGATGCAAGAACAAGACTCAGGTGAGTTGGCTCATGAGCCCGCTGTGTTAGTGGTGGGGCTGTGGTGACGCATATTCGACGGGCTTGGACGCGGGGTTTTGATGTCGGGGTGCTGGCTGACACTTGACACTTGAGGGATGGGATCTCGGGGTGTGGATGGGGGGGGGGGGGAGGATGAGTAACATCCGCTCTCGGTTAGTCGTCATGAGTGAATCGATGATGTCAACATTGCATCGTTTCCTGTGCAGTTCACGTGGCATGTGACTGGCCAGTGATCAGGCAGTCACTGACCGAATCACCAGCTGTGAACGGCTGAGGCACGTGACATCCGTTAGGTGCCGGTTAAGTCACGCGTGTCGTCTGGCTTGTCTGCCGCCGCGGGACCAAGCTTACGTCGTGGTATCACCTCGACCCCTTGTCTCGGGATCGGCGTGATGACGCGCAACAGCACTTCTATTTGACTCGTTTGGTTAGCCGGAGCTGAAGGTCCCACGAAGTCGCACGTGGGCGCAAAATAACCATCGGCGTCGACGCGCCCCTAAACCCTAATAAACAAACAAAGGTCCCACGTAGGAGTCATGCTGCTCAGTAAATAACGCGTGCTCTGTTTTCTTACGACGTTCTCTGCTATTTCCTTATGTTGCATGTCGTCTCCTGATAATGTCCCCTGTGTCTCCTGACCGCCGCGTGTCTTTTTTGTCCGCAGATCTCCCAGGTTCGGATGCCGTACGCCTGCAAGCTGCTCTTCCAGGAGCTCATGTCGATGAACATCTCACCTCGTATGATGGTGCTCAATAACTGAGCTCCACGGTGCTAACAGCTTAGCATCAGCTGCGCTGCGGCACCGGACCGTAGGGCGGTGAATGACCCGAGACCGCTAGGGTCGTCAGACCGGTACGTCGTCTGTGAACTGAACGGGCCAGCCGCTCGCTCGACCATTCTACCCTATCCGCGCCGTTCTATTCGGACGTTCCAGCGGTGGCGCATTATGTTTCCAAGCGAACTGAAGAGTAACCGGAGGATGGAAACCCGACGCGGTGGCAGTGCCCGCCCCGTCCGCGACCGCCCTGCCGGGTCGTGCGTGACCTGATGCAGTTGGGGCGAGCGTAGCGCGGCTGGGACGAGCGTGGCGCGGTGGAGTCGTGGCCACCGGTGCCGGGAGATGCGCCCCACCGGCTCAGCGCTGCGGTCCACCCGGCCGGCGTGACGGCTGACGGGGTGGCTGCGCGTCACGGTGTGACGGCCGGTAGGGCGGAGCAGCCGAGTGGCGTCCCGTACCGTGACGGTCGGCGGGCGGGCCGTGTTTTGTGACGGTCTGTCACGGTTTGGCGACCGGCGGCGGGTGGCGGGTGTCGATGCTTGTCGTCGGTTCCACGCCGTGACGGTCACCGGTCACCGGTCACCGCGGGGTCTGTGAACCTCCGCCGGTGTTTGTCTGGGAGTTGGACCCGTGCCGGGATACCCAGCTGGACCGGTGGGCGGTGGTCGGGATGGAGGATTCACCGGTCCCAGCCGGCGGAGAGGATGCTGTGAGGGCGGCGGTGAGGGGCCGGCCCGGAGATCCCGCCCTGGGGGGAGTGTAATTTGCCGTACGTTGACTATGTGATGTACCGGTGACTCGCCGTGTGGTGCATAGTGCACACTGCACAGATGTGTTGTGCGCAGTGCACTGGTGTGCTGTCTCTCTGAAACTGTGACATGAGGCGCAGTCTTGCCTGTCGGGCAGTCGCGGGCTGCCCTCTGTGAATTGTCATTTGCTCTGTTCATTGCTCTCATGGTGGAAATGACCCACAATACAAGATGTATTGACATAACTCTCGGTAGTGACATTTTTATCGTCTATTAATATCTTAAGGGATTTTACTCTACCCGCATTCAAATATTGACTTGGTATATTGAACCTGGTTGAGGAACCACCATTCGTACGCGTCCAAGGCGTTTGCATAGCGACGCTTCAGGTGGATATTTGCTTCCAGCCCCGTGTTGAGTTGTAAGCCCTTGAAGTATCCCATGGTTTCAATCACACAACGAAATTACTCAAACAACTTTATTTGGTCTAAAACTATTTCATCGAACACCTACTGTGATATGCCGAATTCTCCGTAACTATTCACTGACACAGCACTTCATCCATACACATGATGCGCATTTGCTCGTTGAGTGAAGGGATACATAGAAGATCGAAACATGATAATGGCAATCAATATTTCCAATGCTCTATAAAGCACTAAGATCAATGGGTCATCGAAATAGTGAAACACTGGCTTCTTGTCACATTCTATAAATGCCTTCCAGTTGGGTTCACCGCCTAACGTTGAGGTGGGTTTAACGTGTCAGATGCTAACAATGCATACACTTCACAGCATCATTTCACGCCATCTTTTCTTTACCTAGTCGGTACATGCTGCCTGACGATCTCTGTCGCACACAATGACACTAGTCCCGCTCTTAAAGCAAGAAATTCGCTTCACAAGCCGCCTCACAGCAAACATGCACTTCCTGGTCCCAAGAGTTCTCCAACCTCCTGTCTGACACCGGGGACCTCCCCTAACTCTCCGCTCTACCTAAAGTCCACACGTCCGCTGCTCTGTCCACAGCCTGCAGCCTCAGAGCCTTGTATCCTCTCCTCAACAGAGCCGCACCGCTCGTTCAGGGCTCCACCTCATTATCCGCCTCGGCCGCCTGGTCCAGCGCCGCCGCCGCCGCCGCCTCGGCCGCCTCCTGTTCGGAGTCCACCTCGGGAGCCTCCTGAACCTCAGCAGCGGGCAGGATCTGCGCCACGATCTCCTGGTCGTCCTCGTCGTCCCCGAGGCCGCGGATGAAGTCGGCCACGGTGCGGTCCAGCCGCTGCAGCTGGCGCTCCACGTCCCCAGCCAGCTCCTGCAGCGTCTTGTCCTTGACACGGTTGTGCACTTGGTCAAACAGGCGGGTCAGAGGTGTCATGGCCTCCTGTGGGGAGAGCGGAGGGGTGGTTAGAGTGTGGAGAGAGCGATGGAGTGGCAGAGTGTCGGAGCATCGTGGTAACGGGACGACACGGTCAGAACTTGTACGCGATGACGGTATTGCGAAAACTTTGACAAGTGTGCTGAGAAAAAGACAGGTATTTATTAATTAAAATGGCAAGCTCCTACAGAATCATTTTTGGCAGAATTACCGCCGTGCGACTGCAGCCAACACGGGATAGCAACGTACTGTACAAAATAGTGCCGTTAAGACACAGCGGTCACGAGGTCACCGCAGGTCACCAGCGCCACGCGCTGTACGGGCGACAGACAGCCGCCAGCCCAGTCAGAAAAACAGCCCGGTCTGTGACGTCACTGGAGGGCGTCCAGAGGACGGAAGGCCGACATTTAGCCGATCATTACTGCAATGCGTGATGTAGTGAACGGCGACAAACGAGTTTTGCCACGCAGTGCGGGCGGCTGCGAGGGCTATACGGGCGCCCCCGAGTCCTCCCCGGTCGATACGTGGTAGGTACAGAGTGCAGAGCTGGTACGTTTGTTTAATGTTCAATGTCAACATCTGCTTCCGTGATAGTCAGTAGTCTGAACTATACTGTATCCATATGACCCGGGAAGATTGGTCTGGGTGCTGGCGCAAGGCCTGTTTGGACTTTGAGCCTCTACTAAGATTCAGAGGTCAAGGCTTGTGGCTAGCTTCTGTGGCCATTTGAATTCCCGCGGAGCCACATCGGCTATTTGTTATCCTTCAACAGAAAAACCTCGCTCTTAATGTTTTATCACTCGATCAATGTCCCTGACTGCCTGACCTTGAATAAATGACCGTCACCATGGAAGCCCAGTCCTAGTCCATCTGTTCCGTGTGCGTTTCACTGTTCTCGAGCTAGCTGCTGCCTCGTCTGCCAAAGTCCTGTCTGATCACATATCAGCAGCTGACGGCGACCTTGGCTGACGGTCACACCCGCACCCGACCAGGGGGGAGGGGGGGGGGGACAGGACTGCTGGAGCGGACACCCCACCACCGGAAAGGCACGGATGCGGGAACGATCGGGCTAATGACGGGAAACGGAGTGGCGGCTTTTGTCGACCGGTCACGGGTCTGATGGTTCTCTTCCGGACTGGTCCTGGATTGTTTCATGAGCTTCGGCCGACTTCGCCAGAAGAAATAATGGCAGCGAGCGATGAAATATCGGTCCGGTGAGTATAGGAACAAGGACAAAGGTCGCGTGAAAGGAATGATTGCTTGATGAGGCAAACAATAACCACTGGCAGGAAGGATCCTGGACAGAAACAATGGAGTAGCCTGTCATGCAGGATCGCCCAAGTTCAAAACTGCCGTTAAAAACTGTCGCACAGCTAACTGTATGGTCACAACATTGCTGCAAGCGGACGTTGTCCAGTGTTCTCCCCGTGCGAATTATAGGCCGTGCCATTGATGGGTCCGCCAGTCCGCAGAGCGCTTGGTAACCAATGCTGCGACTCCGGTGTGCTCATGGAGTAAATCGGCGAGCGACCCACCCGAACACTCCCAGTTCAGCATACTTGACCACATTACTAGGTCGTGTTTGTCGAGAAAAAAAATATGGGCCGATGTCGGATTTTAGCGCAGGGTCGCCTGAATCCGGTAAGCTCCTTAAACCCGACCGAGTGATCGTGGGTGACGTCCCGCCTGATTCCATCAATGAATGAATGCACAGTGCTGAACCGAGTAAAATACAGGGGAATACAATAGCAACACTCTGTATGTCCCATGTTACGGGAGTTTTACGAGCAAAACAACTCATGTGAGTTGTTTCATTAGCTTTCCGCTTCACGTAGCACGTCGGCACCGAACCTTTAACAGCGGATGTTTTGCAGCTGGCGCCTCCTACCGTAGCGTCTTGGACCACCCCTGGCCCTCCCTTAGCGCCCTGAACTGCCTTTGACCCCACCCAAGCGCCCGTAACGCCCATATCAGCGCCCCGTGCCGACCCTGACTCCTACCTTGGCGCCCTGGACGGCTTCCGACTGGCTGACGCGCGTGGCCAGCTGGACGGTGGCGTTCTGGGCGTCGACCACCACCTCGGTGACCGTCTTGTTCTTCACCACCGCCTCGATGACGCGCACCACGGGCGCCACCCAGTCGTTGATGCGCTGCGCCAGGGCGTCCAGCGTGGCCAGACCCCACCCGGAGCTGGGGAGAGAGAGAGAGACATGGATGGTGAGCGTTGAAACAGAGCGGTCACTTTGACGGGGGAGCGGACGACGGCAGGGTGGAGGTGGAGGGTGAAAGGCGCGTGCAGGGAGTTAGGAGAATTTCACACATCGTGGCGTATGTTAAATAGCACATAACAGATTTGCGAGTGTTGAAGATCGTGATGAAGCTTAAAGTCCGCGGAACTGCGTGGTATTTTGTGAACCTGACAAGGTGTCTGATGAATGTCTGCGTTTCAAACCCACGACCTGGCGTTGTATGGAGAGTCGTATGCTCTTGTCTCATCTACACAGACATTTATCTACGATGGTGTGCGATACGTTGCTCAAGAGCTTGTGCCATGTGGCCCTGGCCCGTGAGTTACGCCACAGGTCATGTGCCTTTGTGACACCGAGGTCGGATGTGGGGCATCGGACTGATACGGCGATTGTGCTGCAAAGACTTGCATTGGACTCTGGTGTGGCAAATTATCTGGTGTGGCAACTTGACAACAAGAGACAGGCTACAATATGCTTAAACGTGAGCCCGTCATCAGCTTTGTTGATATGATATCCACATGAACATGCCCACGTTACATCAGACTAGATAACTAATAACCAGCAACGTACTTCGTACTTTGGAGTTGGCCGAGCCTCTGATTCATGGGTTCAGAGGCACGTGAGCATTTCAGAGTACAACACATTTGCAATCGAGATAACCAAGACGATCCAGCTGACAAAATACGTGTAAGTGCATTTTTGATGGTACCTGTGTTTATGAGTGTGTTGACTGTTGTATATGTATTCGTATATGCCGCATGCATTGTTGATGAGCGGCTCACCTGGGCAGCACTCCCTCCTCACCGTTAACGGCTGCCGGCTCGTGGTGCTCCGTGGGTGTTGTGTGTTGGTATGTGTACTGAGATGTGCTGTGGGTGGCTCACCTGGGCAGCACTCCCTCCTCAGCAGTGTCGGCCGCCGGCTCGTGGTGCTCCGTAGGTGTTGTGTGTTGGTATGTGTACTGAGATGTGCTGTGGGTGGCTCACCTGGGCAGCACTCCCTCCTCAGCGGTCTCGGCCGCCGTCTCGTGGTGCTCCGTGGGCAGCGGGTGGACGGTGGCCAGGCAGGCGGCCGCCACAGCCAGCAGCAGGTAACCGGAGAGCCTCATCTGCCGGAGAGCAACACCTCACAGTTACTGAGCTATAACGCCATCCTCCGTCATCTCATCTACCCTCAGCGTTTGCGTCATTAGTCCTATAACTGGGAGCGACAACAGGCTCCGATAGGATGGCATTCACCGTCACAGCATACACCTTAATTGATTAAGAACACCCACATCCGCTCCCCTACTTAGCATTACCATAGCACGGCATCCACCGTCATAAAAAGCGTCAACAGCATCCTGGTCATAACATCAACAGCCTCCAGCATCCAACGTCACCGCCCAAACAGCCGGATAATCTCGAGTCACGACCGCCATAGCCGTAAATCAGAATAAGTACCGCTTAAACTGCCGGTTACCCGGCCTAGCCAGGTCAGAACTCTCGGCTGGAGGGTGAGTCGGCACGACTCCGCTCGACTTGACTCGTCTGACCGCACTGGGTCGGTAAACAGACCGAGGCCAGGCCGGCCAGCCACGAGCGGCCGGCAGTGTTTCTGGCGCGGCCGGTACCGCTAGCGGAACCTGTCCGGGACAGGCCTCTGCCCTGTGCACCGTGATCTCTGTCTGCACAGCGGTGTCACCGTCTTCACCGGGAGGGGTGTGTTCTCAATCCGCCGGTGCTGCAGAACGGGGTGGCCCGACAGACCGGTCTGTCCTTTGTTAGCGACCCGCCCAGGTCACCATTCAGACTGGCCTGACCGGTGGCCGCTCTGGGTCTGGGACAGACCAGTGCCCTCTGGCCGGGTCAGTGACCGGCACGTGTCTGGGTCACCCCCTCGGGACTAGTCTGACCGGTCGTCAGTCGTCATTCAGAGGCGAACCGGTGCTCTCTAGCTAGGTCAATGCTCGCATCTGGTCCGTCGTGCTCCGGCCGTGCTCCGGTCGTGCTCCGGTCGTGTCCCGGTCGTGGCCCGGTCGTGGCCCGGTCGTGCTCCGGTCGTGCTCCGGTCGTGCTCCGGCCGTGCTCCGGTCGTGGCCCGGTCGTGCTCCCGGTCGTGCTCTGGGTCGGACACACGACTCGCAGCACGGTTCGTGAGACGGCCTACCGGGTCGGCCGGATCCAACAGGATCTCAGCCGAAAAGTGGCACGGAGAGACCGGGCTGCTGCACTAACTATCGTGCAGACTGCACGTGCACACTGAGTGCACCTTGTGTTCACTCAGCAGCGTCGGCACTGGGCGCACTCAGCACTGTGTACGCTCTGGAGCACTGTGTACGTACGCTCTGGAGCGAGACGGGGCAAACAAGGCAATTATAACGACGGCGGCGCCACGGGGAACCGTTTAAATTGAGGCACGGTTATTGTTCGAGGCTATTCTGAACGTATCCAACCGAGAAAATGAGAACATCAGCATTGAACTACAAGGTCAACAGATAAAACGTCTCGGAATGAGTGAGCATATACCTAGGAATTAGACCCGTCTTTGGAAGTCAATATGCAGTGATCTCAGCATTCGTGTGCTTGATAAAGGATGTAAAGTCATGCAGCATTTGTGTATACAATGATCCCAATGATCGCACGTGTTCGCACCATTTCTGGAGAACCGGCGGAAAAGTGTAAAAGTTGCGGTTACAAAGCAATAAGCTGCTATCGCCTAAATAAACATTCACCCTAGCGTGGTGGGGAGGGTCAAGACGAGGTTTTTCGCAACTGGCAGGAAAACGGCAGCGCATGGCGCCGCCAAATTTGGCACAGCTGTTTGGCACATCAATTGCCCTCATTGCGCAAAAATGACCCCAGGTTATCTCAGGTCAGCTCACCAGGTCACGTCAAGTGAACTTGCCTCCAAAAATGCTCGCGGTCGTGCCCAGCCCAGTGTTTGTCCGAGAGGCTTGAAACTTCGCGGATTTCATGAGGGTTTAGGTACCAACTACCTACAACTCGTGACATCGGTGACCTAAGGTCAGGTCAATTTCGTGAAATGAATGGGGAAAATTCAAATGCTTGATATTTCGAAGATACGCATCGGATCAGTCCACTACTTTCGAGGTCATGTTATCTTAGGCCATTCTTGATGATCCTGTCGCAGTTTTTAATCAGTGACCACCTATAAGGTCATCCGAGGTCATGCGAGGTCACAGACACGTTTTGCTAATAATTTTTGATAGAGTAACGTTAGAGAAGCGAAAATGGTACCAATGTCTCGTCAAGACGCATCGACTAGTATGCCTACAACATGGTCATACTGGGTCAACATGTGACCTTGACTTTAGGTCAAATTTTGAAGTTGACCCAACCAGGTCAACATTGATACCTATCGAAGCGCCCCGACAAGACAAACACGATAGTGTCAAAATTACTCGTCAGTTTAACCGATAAAAGTTATTCACGAACAAATGGAAGAAACTATCATCATGACCTTTGGTGGCCTCTTTATCCTACACTATTGTCCCGAGCTAAAATCTGAGGATACCATGGCGGAAGACATTTTAGTCCTTCGATCGCTTTGTTAGTTTCCTCCTTGTTATCACAGTTCCGAAGATATCTGGGATTGCTAAAAAAAAATGTCGTAAAATAGGAAAATTCGGGAAAATCAACAATGACATCAGTAAAAAAATCACCGAAGTAATTTCGAATGTCCTTGTCGAGAGCTTTTGGACACATTTATCCGCGTCTTTCTAACCCTCTTATTTTCCAGTTAGTTGGGGCATGGGCAAAGGTGGAATAAATGCTCACCGGGGTGCGGGTACAAAATTCCAAGACGATTATTATAAGGGATGAAATCATGAGTAATGCACTCGACTGGCGACGTTATCGAAAGCCATACAGTATTGTTTCTCGGTACATGGCGTCGGTACTCGCCAACCGTTTTCAGCCGTCGAGCTCGACAGCGGAGGAAAAGGGGGACATGATAAGACTGTAGTGACATCTGGTCCCATGTGTGGGTACAGGGAGAGTGTCCGATGGGGAGAGGGCAGGGAGCCCTCAGCCTAGTTCACTCGCTAATCGTCGGAAGTCTGGATAACTGTTGGATGGACAAAGAGCGGCTACACCATGGTATTGGAATGAACTAAGCATACAATTTTCTCTGACTAAGCACGATAAAAAGCAGATATGCATTCAACATTTGAGAAAACATGGCATAGGAACTGCTTCCAATTTAAATGCTTACACCGGTGCAATGCAACACAATTCTGCCCTCCCGTATATAAATCTACACTCCACGGCGCACCACTCCACAACTAATAAAAAAGCATTGTTTACCAGTCATCCCCACCTTGCACCACACCCTCCACCCATCTATCTCACAACTCACCTTTCTTTGGATTCTGTACGGCGGAGCGTCACACGTCCGTCCTCCACGCCGTCCGACTAACGACTGATGCCGCCGTCAGCCCGTCCGCCGCTAAGTAGTCCGCCCCGTACCGGTCGCTGGGCGCTGGGCTGACTCACCGGGTCGGGGAGAGAGCCGCCGTTCGTCACAGAGCTCCCAGAACCGGGCACCGCGCGCCCAGACCGGCCAGCCAGCGAGCCGCCCTGCACTTTGGACGGACCCGGGGCGGCGGAGAGAGATGTGTACCGGGAACAGCGTACGGCCGCGGCGGGTGGACCGGACCCGACCGGGCCGGATGATGACCGTGGCCGGACGGTGGGTCTCAGAACCAGGCACTGGACGGATATCACTCAGTGCGTGGTGACGCACACAGGAGAAGTATCACAGATCTGTCATCGGGTGAGGAGTGTTCGGTTCTGGCGAAATGCGACGGAATCAGTGGAAATGTGTTTGGGTAATGTCAATTCCTCTTGCTGTGAGAGGTAGACGTAGTGAGTGTTATGAAGTTGAAATAGTTCAGCATACACAGTTTTGAGTAATACTCTAAGCTCAGCACTCAGCAGTGAAGGGCATTCGAACATGGCGTGGTTACCGTGGATGCTTTGAAATATTTTCTTTCCATCGATGCTCATTGTCTTTACCCTCAGTGTACCGAGCACAGTGTAATGTTTACACTCTGATCTCCGCCGGTATGTTTGTTTCCCATTTCTTCTCCATCGTGTTGCCCGTCATCTCTCAGTCCCTATATAGGCAGCTTAGCTCGCACGATGCGATTTTTACCCGCCAATGACTGGCTAGGGTCTCAAACGAACACCATTGACTAGGGGAGGTGCTCCCCCCCCCCGATTTTCCCATTTCTTCTCCAGCGTGTTGCCCGTCATCTCTCAGTCCCTATATAGGCAGCTTAGCTCGCACGATGCGATTTTTACCCGCCAATGACTGG
>JARFNZ010131409.1:0-11222 GCA_031763405.1 Balanus nubilus
CCGCAGGGAATATGCTTAAGATAGCCAAATTGCACTGATTTATTTCATTCATTGCATTTAGAAATTGACATACCTTGAATTAGTATCTTCAGATGGTGTTAGCAGACTGCTTGAAAACTGCCGGGAAACGTTCAAAAAATAGATCGTTGCTACGAAATAACAAACGTATGGGAGGTTAAGTTGAAGAAAATTATTTGAACATTTTTATGGATCAAAAGCGGGTTGTTGCGTTACGAAAACACCATCATCACCTTAGAAATGTAGTATTTCACGGTTGTTGGGAAAGTATACTCAAATTTATATCAAGCACAGATGGAAAAAACATTCAAGTACCATAAAATGTGTGAAATACTTGACGATCTGTTGTTTTCAGCGGGGAGCGCTTGAACATTTTCCAATTGCTATAACTCTGGCTGGGAACAGTTTTATGCAAAAGGTAAGGAATTTACATAATATTTTGGCCTCGTCTACCGATTTCAAGAAATAGCTATATTTTGTGGGAAAAGGTAATTATTTTCCCTTTAAAAAACGTCGGTTCGAGATACAATTTTGGTACCTTACTATTGGTAAATTTTGCATCTACCCTTGAAATTTTGAACCGTGACCCTGATGACCCGTGACCTGTGACCTTTCCTCAAGGTCATGTCAAGAGCAAGTGGCGTTCCGTGGTATATTGATGTTTATAACTCGCTCGCTTCCTGATTTTTTATGTTTAGGAGTATACAAAGAGGCGATTACCATGTGACCTCATGGTTTCGAATGAGGTCACCCCCCTAAAAGGTCAACCAATGTCACTGACCTCTGATGACCTCGGATGACCTTTTTGACTTCCAGGTTTCCTAGGGTATTTTTATGCACTGATTTCGAAATTCACATTCATTTTTCACAAATATTGGTTCAAATGAGTTCATGATCTATTACAGGTCAAGCGAGGTCACTATCATCAAATGCCCTAAGTGAACCTTTGACTTTTGACTAGCAATAAAGGTCAAGTGAGACATGGAATGCATCGAAACGCATTCTACTGACCAAAAGGAACGTCTTGCTCTTTAGAGCGTGGCTCTAGCTTAATTTGAAGTCATTCTATCGGTAAAAGAGGAATTCAGTGATTTTGGGTCATTGACCTGACCTCAAAGGTCACGAAATGAGATCTAAGGTCCTTAAAATCGGGTACCATCGGCGTCCTCTCTCGTCACAAGCAACACGCTCGTTTCTGAATCGAAGCTCTAGCTCAATCAGGGGCGAATCGGCAGGTTGCATCAACCTCCGTATACGGAGACCCAACAGTTTTGCCCTATGGCGGAGTTTAAACGTTGGAAAATATAACGTTACAAATTACAACGATGAGACGTTTCAAATGGTTCATTAACGAGACCACGTCTGCTACGTAATGGGTAACTGGAAGACGCGGCAGGCATGCAAAACGTATTACAAGAGCTATAAAGCAAGAAATAGTGCGAAGTTAAACAAAAGCAGGCGTGTTTAGAGGACGCATGTATGTAGGA
The DNA here is from genome assembly GCA_031763405.1 of Balanus nubilus. Lineage (NCBI taxonomy): Eukaryota > Metazoa > Arthropoda > Thecostraca > Balanomorpha > Balanidae > Balanus > Balanus nubilus. The sequence continues at coordinate 1,506 of JARFNZ010131409.1, forward strand.
ATATATCAATTTTAACCTGCATAGGTAAAGGTGTAGGCTCTGTGAAAAAACATGAATTCGTACATCTTGCGATCACTCAAGACAGTTGTTTACCATTGAGAATCATCCAATTTTGAACAGTTTCTCCCATTGATTAGCAAGCACCCTACTTTCTCAAATCCATCAAACGGCATACCGAACTCGTGATTCTTGTCATGTTCTATTTTTGTGCCTATGATACACGTGACGGTTGCCTACGAGCTGCATGTAAACACCTACGGACGTCAATGGTGTACCCTTTTGACGTCATCACAAATATGAGCACCTTCTGCGAACTTCTGGCTACCAGTTCCAACGAAAGTTATCTCTAATAGGAATCTTTCTGGACACAAACAGCCCCGGGGCCAACCAAAACGACCGAGTCTTACATAACATCAACACTCACTATAGAAACACTGACAACATCCGTGGGATCTTCCTTTGGACGATCTCAACCGAAATCTCCCGACATCCTTCGAGGATGTGGTCATGCCATAACATTTTAATACATCGGAGAACCAGATAACAGCTGTAAGAATCGGAGAGAATATTGGTGCGTGGTTCACCGGCCCTAACCAAAGGTTTTCGTTTCAAAAGTGACAAAATATCTATTGCTTGCCATTGAGCTTTTCTATTGAAAGGCAACCCGAGCCGTGCTCCGGTGCTTGCTTTTTTGTTTTGAGCAAATTGGGGACAGGGTGTGGTGCACTGAAAACTCAACATTGCATTTTTTATATAGAATTTCAGAATACCTGTCAAATGCAGCCGTCCAGGCACTGGTGGGTCTGATATTTTTGGGCAGAGTCACCACACCTTGTCATCAAAGATTTATTCACGCTGGAGCGTGACAAATCTTTTTTGCGCGTGTGGCAGGGCGCGTCATTTTGCCCATTATGTCTGTGGGTATTTCAGAATTCTCAACTCTTCCCTACCGGAAACGTGTCGATAAGTTCCCCCCAAAATCAGAATCTGTGCGTCATCAGGCCATCTGGTGCTGGTAGGCTCAGTTACTTAATAAAAATATTCCGCTCGTTTGGCAGCGCGAGCCGTTTTTCCAATTACCTCATTATAAGTCTATGGGGGACTTTGGTGTAAAATTTGCAACCCTATTTTTGCGATAATGTTTTGATGGGTTTCCGAGAAATTCTCAGAGTCTGTGCTTCATCAGACTATCTAGGTGCTGGTCGGGCCCGCTAGTTTGGGAAAAATCTTAAGCGCATGTGGCGTGCCGTCAATCCAATTATTCCATTATAAGTCTATAGAGATTTTAGCGAAAATTTTCTGCTGTATTTTACGGAAAACGTATCGATGAACTCGGGAAGACTTTAACAATCGCTGTCAAATTTGGTTATCTAGTCGCTGGTGAGGTCCGCTACAGCGCGCACCATTTTTGTCCATTATTAGTATATGTGAATTTCTGAATTTTCAGCTCTATTCTACCGAGAACGTGTCGATAAATTTCCGAGAAAATGCCAGAACCTGTGCGTCATAAGGCAATCTGGTACTGGTAGGCTCCACAACTTCGGAAACATCTTAAGCGCGTGTGGTAACGCGTGCCGTTTTTCCCCTTCTCTCCATTATATATCGATGGGGACAATGAGGATCAGGTCAGCTAGGTGCTGGCGGGGTATGCTAGTTTGGAAAAAATATTCAGCGCGTGTGGCAGCGCGTACCTTTTACCCCCATCCTCCCATTGTAAGTTTATGGAGATTTCAGATAATATTTACAGCTCTATTTTCCCGAAAACGCATCGACAGATTTCCTTACAAAATCACTACTTAATTCGGTCATCTAACCGCTGATGGAGGCCTCGGGTGTAACCGAAGGTTGTCGTTATAGTGAAAAAAGTATATTGCTTGTAATTGAGCTTTTCTATTGAAAAGCTACGTGAGCCGTGCTCCGATGTTTTTGTTTTGTTTTGGGCAAACCGACGACAGGTTGTGGTACACCAAGAACGTAACAGTGCATTTTTGATAAAATTTAAGAATACCTGTCACATTCATACGTTTTGGCACTGTTACGTTTAGGCACTGCTAAAGTCCGCTAGAGCGTGAAAATATCTTTGGCGCGTGCGGCAGCGCTTTTTTTTCCATTCACCCATTATAAGTCAATAGGGACTTCGGCGTAAAAATTGTAACTTTTTTTGCGAAAATGTATCTATGGATTTCCGAGTAAATTTCAGAATTAGTGCTTTATCAGCCTATCTAGGTACTGGCGGGGTCCGCTAGTTTGATACAAATGTTTAGCACGTGTGGCAGCGCGTGTCGCTTACCACATCATCCCATTTAAGTCTATGGATATTTCGGCGAAAACTTTCTGCTCTATTTTACTAAAATCGTATTGATGAATTTCTAGGAAATTTTCAGGCTCCGTCAAATTTGGCCATCTAGTCGCTGATGGCGTACTTATACTAGAGTGTGACATGTTGAACGCATGCGGCACCGTGGGCCGTCTATTCCCATTATAAGTCGACGAGGATTCTACAATTTTGAACTCCATTCAACCGAAAAAGTGTCGATAAATTTCCGGGATTTTTTTTTAGAATCTGTGCTTCATTATGCTATCTGGTGCTGGGTGGCTCAGCTCTTTAGGAATTTTTTTAGCAAATGTGCCAGTGCGTGCCGTTTTTCCCATTTTCCCCATTATAAGTCAATGGGAACTTCGGTGTAAAATTTGCAACCCTATTTTTACGAAAACGTTTCGATGAACTTCCGAGGAAATTATAGAATCTAAGCTTCATCACGCCTTCGCCACGCCAGGTTCTGGCGGGGTACGCTAGTGTGGAAAAATATTTAGCGCGTGTGGCAGCGCAGGGCAGCGCGGAAGCACGTTTACCTAAAAGTCATTTTGAAATTAATTTCTTCGTATATTAACAATTGCCATTAAACACATCAAGTTAGGACACAAAGGCTGCAAATTGGCAGTTAATGAATTACCAAACCTTGACATTACGCGTTTGAACAAATGGCTCAGCCAATCAGATTCACTTGAGGCCAGGTCAAGTTGCCTCGTGCAAGTAGCAAGATGACCCCGAACCATCCACAGAGCCAAAACGACACAGAGCACACTTCCACAGACTCGTGGATGTTTCCGCGATACACAATACATGGACGAGCGTGAAAGACACTGGCTTGTGAACGCTGTCAACCCACAAACCAATGTTGGAAACTGATACTGAAATCAAACGGGCATACCGACGCCTAGTTGGTTCAATTCCCTGCTAGATTTGCACTTAAACCTGTGGCAGAGATGCACACGTCCTCAAATCGGACTAATGATGATTGAAAAGCCGCGCGGAAAACGAAAAATATGTCCGTCGTAAAAGGCACTTGTAGTTAAAGATATTGTATTATTTTATTATTATTATTATAAACGAAACATATCAGTGCGTGGATAATATAATTCTGAGCATATCTAAGGTAATTAAACTACCTAATACACATTTTCCTTAATATCAAATTATATGCAAAAAAACAATTTTGAAGTTAGGGGAGAGCGGGGGAATGCCGGACGATAGGTAATGTCGGACACCCCCTAAAATCCATATTTCAACCACAACCAACCAAATAATGTTGTATGTCATTTCTCTGGAAGTCATTCTGTTCCCACGAAGGGTGTTTCGGAGAGTTACCTCACGTATATGGTTGGCATGGCCAAAAATTCATTTTTCGTATGTCGCTTATAAGGTTAAGCGATAATGCAGCCGGTCTTGTGGACATCCGTCTTATCCTCAAATGTTTCCCTAGTGATCCTTGACAGCATATGCATACTTTATGCTAATTGTGACCAAAATGATGCTTATGGGAACTGCGTTTTCATTCAATGTGAATCCTCGATCATCCTCGATCGCTAATACACCGAGTTATGAGCAAAAATGCTTAAGGTGTCGCCATTGCCCCGCCTTCCCCTATGTTCCACCATTCAGTCAATATGCATTAAGGGGTTTCACGTTACGGGCTACAACACCGCCATCTCGGTTTAGAACTCTATCTTGATGGCAAACTATTTCTTTTAATACGCGCATTAGGGGGAGGGCGAATTCTGCCCCTCCGTTTTCGAGCATAGCGAAAAATGGCGGCGCGCAACGCCGCCATTTTTGCATATCTACCCAGAATATAACTTTACATACTTATAGGGCGACAGTCTTGACCTTGGGTCACCTCATGTCAGGTAAACAGATCAGGTCAAAAAATAAACATGTGAAATGACCACTTTGTAAGTTTACGGCTGTGCAATGGCCCCAGATTTTGGCTCGGGCCATCGCACAGCGATCCTGCGGGCCGAGATCAGTTTCAGACTTTTAGGCTTTGATAAGGGCCTACCACGTGTCTAACTTATAGTTATTTCTCTGCTTTTTATATCTGTGACCTAAGGTCAGATCAATTTCGTGATCGATCAATCAATACAATGGGCAAAAATTCAAATCCTTCCTATTTAATAGAAACGAATCAGAACAGTCAAATTCTTTTGGATGATGTCTCCATAGCCCATTATTGATGTATCAGTTGCAACTTTTGACCAGCGACCCCCTGTTAGGTGTCATCCGAGGTAATTCGAGGTCACGAACACGTTTTTGCCAATAACTCTCGATAGGATAAAGCTAGAGAAATGAAAATAGCACCAATGTGTTCGTTTCATCAATACACGCTTACTGATATGCAACTTGATATACTTAGATCACCTTGACCTTGACCCAAGGTCAAATTTTGGCATTGACCTAAACAGGTCAAATCTGGTATGCTTCGAAACCGCCTTGACAAGAGAGGCACATTGGTATCAATATTATTTATAATTTGATTTATTATTGATGATTTGATATTATTATTGTCCTATCTCTTGCTAAGGTAAAAAGTAATTCACGAATAAAACAATTCTGATTTTTTTAAAACCATTTATGACCCCTGGAGCCTAAACTATTGACCTGAGGTAAAATCAGATCGCGCATCGGCGAAACAGCGTTTCAAAGGCTTTCCACTGCCGTTTTCGGTTTCCGCCTTGCTACTTTTTTTTAATAGATAATTCGAAGTTCCTGGAGCGAAGTCCTAATATGGCACACTTGACCTCATTTGACCTTATTTAACCTTAAAAAGATGTTGACCAGGGGGCAACAGCCGGACGTTATTGAGTGTGGTGGACGATTAACATTGCGATTAACATGGCGCCACATTCAAATATGCCTCAAATTATTTCTGACCGCACTCCCACACCCGACCAACCACTCTTCAACGTTTTCACCCTCCCCAAAACCCACGGCCCCATCCCTGCCTATCGTAGGCCAGTTATCGGTTTCAAGCTATGCGGCACAACATAACTTCAGGCGTTTGCGGCTGGTGCCAGCTAGAGACAGGAATATAAGCTTACACGTTTGGGTTCTGCGGTACAGCATAACTTCAGGCGATTACATCTAGCGCCATCTGTGGAGAGGAATGTAAATACACATGCGCTGCTGCTGTTATATCAGAGCCCAGGGCCGTTGCCAGAGTGCAACAGGCAGCCAGAACACAAATATGAAGCAAATACCGAGAAAAACCGAAGTTTTCCGTCAACCAGGAAGAAAAGGTACGTGTGAGCATATGTATGAGTATGCAATGCACTGATGCATACAAGCGGCCCGAAGTTAGCCATGGTTTTCGACAACCTTATTTCCTAGCAATTAGGCACTTGATGAATGTAGGTGAAAAATGCAACACAAAAATGTCAATGCAAAATTATATAATGAAGTTATTTTTTTTGCCGGGTTTAGGAGCAGTGCGCATGGACGTACAATCCGTCTTCAAGTGGTGCAGGGACGGCGCCACGGATTTCGTTTAGCGGGGGCAGAGCCTTCCGGAGGCCTCCCAGCAGGAAGGTCTCCCAGCATTGGGGGGCCTCCTAGCTTATACCCCAAGTTCATATTTATCCTTGGATTTCGGCCACTTGGTTTTGATACACAGGTAGAATAGATAAATCAGCCAGCCCCGGCCTATCCGCCCGGCGTCATATACCGCCAGCGGCCGGCCACCGCCGACGGAGGGGGTCGGCGTGCCCAGCATAAGGCCCCAAGGGTGGCATAGGGCGGCCTGCGGGGCCCTCCATCGTCATCCGAGTTCTTCGTTGGATTATCCCGCGCGGTGCTAGGGTCTCCAGCCACCTTCTGTTGGTTGGGGGAGGGGGTCGCCCCCTAGCTAACTTCCGGACTAACGGTCTGATCGGGACGCATAAGGCGACGATTGCAAGGTTTTAATGAGACGAATCTAAAGCTCACTTAGCATTTTTCAAGGTTACAGGTCAGGACAAGATGAGGCAAAAAAGCAAGCGTTTTCGCATTTTAGGCTGCAGGGACCAGACCAGGAACAGCAGCAAACTCGACCAAACTCCAAACTCGACCCGAACTCGACCAAAATACTTCCAAATATCAGGGGAAGGTAATGCTAGGGTATGTAATAGTAAGTACATGCCAAGGTCAAATTCAGGTCACAAAAGGTCACTATGTGTAAAAGTTCCGTGAAAGCCATGTGACAAATGTTCTATGAGTTATTTCAGTCATAAAATTTGATGGTTTTTGCCATTTGACCTAAGGTTCAGGTTAAGGTCAGGTCAAATTTTGAAATACATAATTTGTAATAATATAAAAACACATGATTTAATATGCATCAGTTTCGTGTCAGGAACCTACTGACGTCATTTGCTTTTGCGTACGAAATCTAGAAGTGCCCCTAAAACGCAATTTTAAAATACGACGTCATTACACGGTATTACACATCAGTCATCTGGGGTGAAGATTAGAGCTATTTATTTGAAATTTAGCGTGTTGATTAGCCATAGGTGACATATCTCTAACATATATTCCGTTCTTTGTGTTAACATTTTAAGAACTTAAGATTTTGTGACCCTCTGAACTGTATTTTTTATCAGTTTTATTTTTATTTTGGAGATCAAAGCAAAAACAAAACAAAAATTGAGACAGCCATTTTGTGGGACAAGGTTATTGTCTTCCTTTTGCCGCTATTCGTTTGCAAGTTGCTTCAAAACTCGATATTTTATGACCCTTCAAACCTTTGTCGATTTTAGGCCGAAAGTTGCACGATATGCGACATGAATTTCCAGTAATGTGTGAAATTGAAACCAAATAAGGTCTAGGAAGTTTCACGTCGATATGTTGTTCCTTTTTTAGTTCTTGAAGTTCGCTAGGGGAGGGCAAAAAAACCCTAGCCAATGTGTTAAAGGACCCCTCCCCCGATACACAAGGATATGATGAAGGTCCATTGACTGAAACAATGATCTTTAATCGCCCTAAGACAGCTTTCGTAGGGCCCGGGTGAGAGGGCGGTCATCGGTCTAGACCAGGGCACTTGGTCGTCCGTCGGTAGATCTGAGGGTGCTAGCTCGGTCAGTCGGAAGGTCTTTGCTTTAGCCTTTGGCTCGAGCGCCTTTAGTCGGCCTGAGGGCCCCCATTGGGCCTGAGACGCCCTCATTGGACTACCTGAGGGCGTCCTCGGTCGTCCTGAGGTGACCCTTCGTCTACCTTTGCTGACATCCGACGTCCATTCTGAGGGGTCCTATGTCGGCCCGATCCGCGGCGTCTGGAGCGATTCGTTCTCTTTGCTACTGACCGCCAAAGTATCTGCTAAAAAATTCCGTAGCAAAATGCAACCATCCCGCTTGAACGATAGGACAGGTCTGCTGAGCCGCTGGCTGGCAGTTGGGCGAGGGGTCGAGTGCCTGCCGCCACCGGGTCGCTGCTGTTCTGTCCGTGTTAATGTCGACGTCTGTTGAACTTGTCAAACGAAAACGTGCTTGCTTGAATCTCTTCCTCATAGTCGACAGTTTCTTGGATCATGTGAGAAATAAACTGAAATGACTTCGATGGCGATGCCAAAATAAACAGGGAGTAGATGAAAGAGACGGCCAGGTCAGTTCCCACTTCCTCCAATTAAATTTGAACCAGTTACAGCATGTAGTCTCCTCAGCTTTAATTAACATGATTACATAATTGCAAAGCGATGGATTTGGGCTACATAGCCCAAGAACCAGGGAAGTGCCAGCTTGGCCCCTTCAAAGGAGTGGGCCTGTCCACCGTGGTACTATCCAACTTAGCCATGGGCGCCACACAAGAAGGCAGCGTCGAAAGAGGTGGAGAAACGTCCAGAGAAGGGCTGGAGAACACACTCTTCCTCTGACTAGCCACCTTGCTTTGCTAGACTAACACCAGATGCTAACCGCAGATGCTCAGACTAACACCAATAATTAGCGGAAGCATGTGATCTAACAGTTCCAAAACAGACTAACAGAGCAAAACTAATGAAACCTCGGAGTAGCATAAAGATAACAGGGAAAATTATTTTCAGCAATGGGCGCCGTATAGCCATATTAGCTGTGGCGCCCTAAAGCCAAAATCACCATCACCTATTTTCATCAAGGGTATATTAAAAATAACGTTCCAGAAGACACTATTGTTTGTTTGTAAAGTGGATTTTTTAGGGCATAACTTTAAACACCTTTTAACAACCTATGACCAATTTACGACAAACAGATAGGAGGCTTCCTCACTCCAAGCAGTTCACTTCCCTTCTGTTATCAGCATTAGAACGTAAAAACAGATAAATTAACCCGCGCCCCGCTGGGGTATTCAGCCGCGAACACACCACGCTGGGGGTGGAGTGGGGTGGACAGATTCTGCCCCATGCCAACTCCCGAATCAATAGCCGTAGCGAGACGCACGAGGCGGCGATAGAAAGCTCTCAATGAGAAGATTCTACAGCATACCTACAATTTTATTTAAAAGGTCAATGTCAAGGGTCAAGGTCAGGTCAAAAGTCAAAACCACGTGTTTTCGATTTCTGACTGTAGAGACAAGACTATCAAGAGAAGCGCGACCAAACTCAACCAAAACACTTCAAATTAAGAGGAAAAGGTACTGTTGGAGTATGACTCTCATCCTAAGTACAGGTCAAGGTCAAGCTGTGGTCATGAAAGGTCACCATGTGCAAAAGCCAGATGGAAATCGTGTGACGCACGTTATATGGTTGATTTCAGACGTATAATTCAATGGTAACAATGATTTTGACATTTGACCTCAAGGTCAGGTCAAAAAAGGTCAAAAAAGGTCAAATTTTGATTTTTTGTTAAATTTTAAACACTTGTTGCTGATAGGGTTTGTCTCAGGATTCCATTGCTGTATTTTGTGTTTGAGTACGACGTTAAAAATGTAAAAAAACGCAATTATAGAAATGACGTCGTCCACAGGTATACTTATTGGAGTCATCTGGGGGTAAAAAACAAAGACAATGCTTTGAAATTTGACATGCTGATAGGTAAGAGGTACTTCATATTTTATTTTTATTTTGTGCAATTTTTGATTTTATAAAAATTGTTTCCCAAAAATGTGTTTTTGATTTTTTTTTGGGTCAAAAACACAAACAAAAACGAACATCCGAGGTAACCATCTTGTAGAGAATGTTATTTTCCGTCTTTTGGCGAATGTTATTTGAAATTTTCCTAAAAAACATGATGTTTTACGACCGTTCAAATATTTGTCGATTTTTGACCAAAAATTGCGTAACATGACGTCACTAAAATATCATTTTCTAAACAAAAATTGACTTATTTCGCTGAAATGTTACAGGAAGGCGTCAAAATAATGAATAATACGTAGCGCCCAAGATCTGGCCAAGGCATGAAATAGCCGCTTTTCGGTAACTGCTCTGCCATTGGAAAATT
>JARFNZ010131420.1:0-11364 GCA_031763405.1 Balanus nubilus
CCCCCCCCAGGGGGCCAGGGCCCCCCACTTTTCGTCCACAGATTTCGCTAAAATCTTTAATTTGTCTCCAGAGGCAAAACTTAAGGCGGCAAACGATTCACGAAGGCGAGAGGAGCCTAAATCTGCAAATAAATTTATCATGGGTTAGTGTTCCCACAAGGTGAGATCAAAGTTTCACTGCCCCCCCCCCACACTTTTCGTTACGTTCCTACGCCTATGATGCAATCTAATTTGGACGCAGCCTGGCAGTTGGCACAGCGTATCCGGCGCACATTTTCGATGTACTGAGCATGCGGCTCACATTGCAGATGTACTGAATGCACGGGTGTCTCCGCTCCGAACTCCCGCTGTAGATATAGGTACTGAGCATAGGCGTAGGAACAGAGAGGCCATGGCCCCTCTTTTATTGAACAAACTTTACCTGAAATATTTTTTTCCTTTTACTCACTGAAAAATGTAACATCGCTACAGATTCTCCAAGAGGAGAAGAGTTCAAAACTGGAAAGAAATCCCACCTAAGGGCATAAGATTTCTCTCAAGACAAGATCGAAGTTTCACTGGCTCCTTACTTTTCGTGATGTTCCTATGCCCTGGTTCTGAGTAGTGAGTAAGTATATATGGGTCTGCTAACGTCAAATGCTGCATCAACCTGTCCAATGAGCCGGTCTGCTGATTCAGTCCCAGTACTAGTCGGACCTTTCCGACGTGCATTGCTGCGGTCGCGGGGTTTTGCACAGAGCTGCTCTTTTATCACATTGCCGCGACGGCGAGCATGGTTTACGAATGCATGGATGGACTTAATGACATACTATTCTGCAGCGCAGTACCTAAATTTAGCAACAAATATCCCGGGGCCTCCATGGAGATTGAAGGCAAATTCCTACCACCACGCTGCCTCTGGATGCGGTGTTGTTGGTAGTGGTCGGCCTGACACCCAGTTTACCTTGAACATACAATTACTATGCACATATGGGTGCTTAATGGGGCAGCTCGGATTCCATCACACATACACACACCGTTGGCAGGTCGGAAGTCCGGGATGATGACGGGTACACAAGACGCCATCATCAGTACCTACTGCTCACGTCAGGAAAGGAGACATCGCACTGACGGAAACGGCGCCTCTCCCCGATCCTTCACTCCGTGTTTGTGGGAGAGGTCCCCTTTAGGCTCGCAATCTACTCTTCCTGATAGTCATTCTACCACATTTTGACCCTTCGAGACCCCATTCCCGCCGTCCAGTGCCCACCACTGAATGTTTGAGCTTCTGTCACTTCTCGGCGTGGTCGTGCGCCCTGTCTTCGCGGAGGCGCGCGCGGCCGACTCTTTGAAGCGGCGTTCCGCTTCTGGTCCGGCGGTCGTGTGAGCAGCAGTAGCGACTGAGGCCGGGGTCAGGCTGCTGTTGGCAGTCAGCATGCGGCCCGCGGCCGACATGATCAAAACGCGCTGCTAATGAACAATGACAGACAGTGGTGACGTCATCAGCGGTAGCTACAGTTCCAGGCTAGGACTGCCCCATGCCGTTAGCAGTGAGCTGACTCTGATCATGACTGAACGTTTAGGTAACTGTTTGTGATGTTCGTTGTATTCTCAGTGACAAATACATGACACGTTTGTAGATAAGGTGTGATTCCAATCTTGTCACGGAGTTGGAACTGAACGTGGGTGTTCGAATCACAGGCCATAAGTGTCAAGCCTCGGTCTTGAAAGCGCCTCGTATGCAGATGATGCCTCATATGTACTGTCTACTAGCAGATCTACGAGCAGACGGGAGGCTGGTCAACGTATGTTCACATTCTGGTCACAGTCTGTCAGGTGACCAGACTAGGTCAAATGACCTTACCTCCAAAAATGTTTGTAGTCATGTGGGTCCATGCTACATAGTTCGCCTGAAAGATTTTAAACTTAGGTTCAGAGACTGGGAAGTCCACTGGGACACGGATTAAGCGGCTGACATTGCCAGCATCTGCTGAGAATATGCCTTACAGTCGGTACTGCTGCAATGCTGCTCTGATGCCCGGCTCAGCACATTGCGCTAATCTACTGCATAAAACGACCAGACTGGTGTTGCAGTTCTGGCCTTGCTATTTGTAAGCCTTGTCCAGCCAGCCTCGATGTAAGTCTGCGCCTGCGGCGTCCCGCCCGGGAGGTCTGTGCAGCCCATATCCAATGTCATCACATACCAGAGATCCTGCCCTACTCCTGGACGGCTCTGCCGGCCAGCTGGTCAGCTGCCGTGCGGCCGGGGCCGGGCCGGTACTCATCACACGGCCCGGTCAGTGAGGTGGAACAGGCCTGGCCTGGCGCCGCTACACCCGCCCTCGACCGAGACGGACACATTTCACGGTGACTGACGACGGCTCTCATACAGAGCTGCCGACACAGGAACAAATGAACAGCTGCCTACAGCTCCCATACAGAGCTGCCTATACATAGCTGCTGACAAAGGAACATATGAACAGCTGCCTACAGCTCATACAGAGCTGCCTTCAGCTCCAATACAGAGCTGCCTACAGCCCCCATACAGAGCTGCCTACAGCCCCCATACAGAGCTGCTTACAGCTCCCGTGCAAGGCTGCCGACAGGCCACACAAACGTGCAGCTCAGCGCTAGCAGCTGTCGATACCTGGCCTCCGCAGACCAGTGTCGCCCATCGCTGTGTCTCAGGACGCAGCCGGACCCCTCCACCACTGGTGGTGACCGATGACCCGTGCCCGTGCCCGTGCCCGTGCCCGTGCCCGTGCCTCTGGTCACGGTAAACCCGTCCCACCCCGTACCAGGCTCCAGGGGGCCCGTCAACATGTCTCGTCCGACCCACCTCCCCGATATGCAGGCGTGATAAGGTCAGGGCGTGCAGCGCAGACAATGCCCCCATGATCGCATCGTACCGACTGCAGACCCGACGCTCCGCACCGTTGGTCGCCATTCTGTGGACCGTGTGGATACTTACAATGCATATACCCAGTACTCACTGCACTGCGCGGTATAGCTCTGCAGCCAAACTGATACCCTGTGCAATGCAATGTAATGTACATATGTATTGCAACAATGGCCGACTTGCCGGGGCCGCCGTAGCCGCTTACCAATGCAGAGCGCTCGTCCCGGCGTGCCGAGCATCAGGCTCTGACCCAGTTCCGTTCGATTCATGCTGTCGATATGCGCTGCTGATCGGCTGACCGATATACTGGCTGACGAGAAAGGCCTCCGCTGGGGGGCATTCGGTCAGCACCGCCGGCAGTGGTAGCTGAGTGGGTTATACTGCCCGGTGCAGATCCTGGCATCAAAGGATGCCGTGCAATGAGGGTGTAATCCATGCGGATTAAATTTAATTAGTCCACATGGAGGATTCATTACAAAGGTCGCTGCTTTATGTGTCCTTGCGCCCACGCCAAGTAAGGACTGTTCACTGCAAGCTTTTTAAGACTGGCGCGCCATGTTGAATGTTCCTTTGGAGAGCCGTTAACCACAGGGCTTAGACGGGAAGGTGGATCTAATGTATGTAGTGGACAGTTTAATACTGGTACCACGCACTACGCATTGCTGGCTTGATTGGTTTTGCGTAGAGGCTCTAAGTGCACTCTAAGACGTCATGAACGCCAGGTGACCCTTACCATGCTGGTCAAGGCTAGCTGGCGGTTACCTACTACAGTGTGCAATGGCATTTGAGCCCTAAAGCCTCTGCACTTATCGCGACCGATGCAGCTGGTAACACGGGCCGACGCTGTCAGTGTTGGGGTGCGGGTGGGGTTGGGGAATGACCCTGGTCTTATTGCGGCCTGCCGGCGCATCGACACCGACGTAAATTGCCCACAATTGAGTACATCGCTCGTGCAACTCTTACTCGCCCCTTGGAGTGGCACATAGTCTGATAAATATGTGCCATTTGCAGTACGTGCAGAGAGGATCGTCCAGCAGTGAACGCTATGGAGGTACACTGCTGTCTGAAGTCTAGGACATGACAACCTCAGCCATGGGCGCAAATAACCCTAGCAGTTGACGCGCCCGTAAAAACCAATTCACCCACAGCCTCAGCCATATTTTCTGGACAACATCCCTGACCTCCTCACTAACTGGCCTGCTGGCAATATCACTGCTGAGTGGCCTGCGAGTCTCGCCAGGAGCGCACGGCCACCGCCAGACTGAGGTGGCTGGCTGATGTGAGCTACGGCTGCGGCTGCTGGCTGCTGGCTGCTGGCTGCTGGCTGCTGGCTGCTGGCTGCTGGCTGCTGGCTGCTGGCTGCTGGCTGCTGGCTGCGGCTGTGGCTGCTGGCTGCTGGCTGCTGGCTGCTGGCTGTTGGCTGCTGACTGCTGGCTGCTGACTGCTGGCTGCGGCTGTGGCTGTGGCTGCTGGCCCGCCATCAGTGCACCGCCACTGCCGGCCCTGCATTTGGAGTGTCGGTGGCTGGGTAGGGCTGGTGATGTCTTAGTTATGGGCTGGCTGCCGTGACACCGTCGGTCAGCGCTCCTCTGTGACGGCTGGGATGGTATGGGGTGCTGATGTGGGTGGGTGTGGTGTGGTTTGACTCGTGGGTGCGTCAGGCAGCATTCTGACGCTGTTAGTCAGTACACCGCCGCGCCCACCGGCGGATCCAGGGGGGGGGGGGCAATTGGGACCTAACCCCCCAAAAAAAACTGAAATCGGTACGAAATAGACATACTTCTCGATATGAAAGAGAAACTAGGCATCTTTTATCATCGAAAGCTTGTTTTTCATCAACTGTTGACATATAAGGAAGCCAAATCCGATAAGGTTTCAGAATTATGTTCAACTTTTTTGGGGATTTACCCCTCCGCCGAACCACCCGAAGTCGTCTTTCTGGGTCGGTTGGTGACCACGCCACTGTCGGTGCAAGGTCGCCGAGCGGCGCCGTCGCCGCCGTCGGCAGCAGGCTGCAGTCTGCCAACAGCACCATGACGCCCTCCCTCCGTCCCTCCGTCCGTCCCATCCCTGCTTCACGGCCGCCGCGTCACCTGCCAACTGACCTTTGTTGCCGGCCGGGGAACCCACCGACCGACACGTGTCTCACGTGTCTGTTGACACGGGCCTGTGGCGACCCGGGCCTCCCGTTACCCTCCTCCGCCAGTGACGCGGTCAGGGGTAGCAGAGGTAGACTCGGGGAGACACTGGCGAACAAGGTAGATAATGAAAACAAGGTAGGGAAACAAGGGAGACAAGGTAGATGATGCCGCTATCGTTGCAAAATAATCAACACAAACACTGAGCCTTCCATGCACACAAGTTTTTTTCGATAGCTTACGCAATATGTAGGTAGGTTTTGAGTCTTCACTCACTCTTTGTGTTGAGAAAAACATCTTTCCGTGTCAATCTGTTTAAAGCCTTGTCAGAAGTGGCATGAGTGTTCAATATTCATGACCGGCATACTCGGCACGAGCACAAACAAATAATTCGAGCGATGCTTACCATAACAGTCCTCCATTTTCAGACTATTCGTATCCACCAGGGCATAGGCCCCACATATTGAGACATCCATGTAGATTGTAGATATATAGAGTTAGGTATGTGACCTTACCACAGCCACCGAAAGGGCAGTGCATTGGCCGTTGCAGGCTGTTGTGAAGTTCAGCGTACAATGTGCATCATAAATTCCTTCTCTATGTTAATGGCCTTCCTGGCTTTGTCACCATCTGCTACCTGCCACCTGCCTCCAGGGCAACACATCGCTGGCCAGCGGCCGGATCTCTATGCCTGCCGGCGTCAGCCATGCAGTGTCGGACATTACATTCCAGTTTGCAGGCAGCGGAACAATGACTATGCATGAAGCGTAACAGAATGAAGGCTTTTTGGGCGCCGCAGCAGTGTTCTGTCATCACCTGCAGTCCAGCACGCTGCGATCCCCTCGTCCCTCGTCCCTCGTCCCTCGTCCCTCGTCCCTCGTCCCTCGTCCCTCGTCCCTCGTCCCTCGTCCCTCGTCCCTCGCCCCTCGCCCCTCGCCCCTCTCCCCTCGCCCCTCGCCCCTCGTCCCTCGCCCCTCGTCCCTCGTCCCTCGTCCCTCGTCCCTCGTCCCTCGTCCCTCGTCTGTGTCAGGGATCAAGTGGAAAGCTCCGGGTAGAATGGCTCCGTGGAGAGCCAGAGCGCCCGTCCGCAGCTCCGGTGTGGCTCGTCCCACGTGGTGACCGCGGAGCGGGGCGGGGCGGTGGCAGACACGGTTTGGTGAGAACCACGCCGTCTGGCCACCGTCCGTCCGACCGACCAAGGCCGCCGGACCGGGACGAGATCGGAGACAATCGTGAGACAGGAGACACTGGGGAGACAGGAGACACTCGGGGAGACACTGGGAGACAGGAGATATTGGGAGAAAGGAGATACTGGGAGAAAGGAGACACTCGGGAGAAAGGAGATACTGGGAGACGGGTGACACTCGGGAGATAGGAGACACTTTTGACACAGGAGACACTGGGAGACAGGAGACGAGATACTTAAAATATTTACTGTTCTGCTGTACCGTATACTGTAAAAATGAAAAGGGTCCTTGCCAATTTTTCGCCCCCTCTGTAATGATAATCTTGTGCTGGATTATTAAGCCGTCATCTCTGAAGGTACTTTATCGAGTCCCGTTGCCTAAACGCGAATTGCGCAGTGATAATCGCCACATTGTTAACCAAGTGCTGCGGTCAGCTCCATGGCTGGTCCTCGTCTGCCTGCGGGGCCTGTGAGACCTCATTCTGGCTCATCGCTGTGCCTCTCATAATACGCCTTTACCAGATACCAGCCAGGAATGCTGCAACCGGTTTGGTACGGCCTCCTGAAATTTACGACCATGAACTTTTAGTTGTGCCATTTTTATCGCATGGGATCTAGCTAGACAGCTGCCATTTTTGTGATGTCAAAACATTGCGTAAAAGATGTATGGTGATCGTGATTATTTTTGAAACGATGTATGCGGTGGGGTGACTTTTTTAACCGATCGACGTCGCATCAATGGATCAATCATTCAAGGAGTGGATTTGCTCACTGCGCAGTTTCATGGTACTTACTACGCATCTTTTCCCTCATGACTTGCACGATTGTTTTCAAACTTCTTATCGATCGTCCAATATGCATTCCATGCCATCTTTTGCAATGCTGCTGCTCTGCACTCTGGCAGTTCCTACGACATTTCCATGCCTTTTTTGTCCCATGAACTTCTCATCCTACGATTACCTATCCTCCGAATTTTTCCACCCTATGACTAGTGTCGTCGCCGTACACTTTTGAGGGCCTAGGGGCAGGAAGTGTGGAGAGCCAGCACAGCACCACGTGACAATGTTAAAATCCTGCTGATCTGGGGCGGGCGAACTCCAACCGGTGATATCGTGAGGGCTTCCCCAGCCCCCAGGTCGCCCCCACCCGGTGGCTGCCCCTGTGGTTTGCTCCATCTCTTCTCTGAATTTTGCCGCTCTAAGCCTGCTGTGACTGTGAACTGTGAACAACTGAAGGAGCAGCCTGTCTTGGTCCCCGGCCCCGCCCCGCCCCGACCCGGCCAGGTGGCGGTCGATCGGCGTCCCCGGCGGCCGCCAGCTGATCGGTGACGTCACGCCGGGCTGCCGGTATGACTCATCCCGGCGGCGGGGCTCACGTGGCGGCTGGGCGGGGTCGGCCCCTCCCCGCCCCTCCATCCCGCCTGGCACCGGCCGCCGACTTAAAGGATGTGGCTCGGCGGGGGGTCACTGATCTGACTGAGCTGGATGATCTATGGAGGTCAGATGAGGGATATGTGGGGGAGAGGCGAGCTTAGGCCAGGGATCAGGAGCAAATAACCAATGCGGTCAGATGAGTAATAGACGAGACGAGCTTAGGCAGGATGTTGGAGAGACGAGCTCAGAGCCGGGGATATGGAAAGATCAGGTCTGACCAAGGTTAGCGGCGTTAGACACGGACCGGCGCGACGTGACCTGTGAGTTATGCGGGTTAACTTGAGCACCTGGCGCCGTCGCTGCTGATGCGGTGGCATTCCCGGTACACCGGATAGGCTGCCATGAGCCGACTTCTGAACTTCAGCTGCTATTTGCCGCGTCTGCTGGCGGTGGTGGCGTCTGAGGCTGCGGCTGCGGCTGCGGCTGCGGTACCGGTACAAGACAAGTCACAAGTCACCATGTGCCGGCACGTCTCGGTCAGTATGGCTGCCGTGAACCTCTGTCCGGTCCGCTGTGCGTTCCGTCCGCTGTCCGTTCCGTCCGCTGTCCGTTCCGTCCGCTGTCTGTTCCGTCCGCTGTCCGTTCCGTCCGCTGTCCGCTCCGTCCGCTACAGACCGTGGACGGCGGCCGGCTGCCGGTGGTCGGTGGACGGTGATCGCGCTGGCGGCCGGATGTGAGCCGCGGCTGCTGACCCCGCTGGGAGGGGCGGGGCGTGGCGGGGTGCCTCCCTCCCTCCCTCCTCCTGTTGCGCCCCGGACTGGAAACCCCCGGGATCCCGGGACCCTCGGACCCCCGGACCCCGACCCCGACCCCGGACCCCGGACCCCTGGACCCCGGAACCCTCGGACTCCGGGACCCCGGCCAGAGCCAGACCAGCACACCGCGGTGGCCGCCACCTCACTCACGTGTTGTGCTCCTGTGCACGTCTGCGCCTCGCACCTCTCACAGTCCACTGCCCACAACTCACTGCTCACTGCTCACCGCTCATAGTTCAGCGATGATTGAACGGAAGCGAGTTGGCCACCGGGTGCGATCAAAGCTTCCGCCCGACATTGTGCCGACGGCGCGGGACCGACTTGCCGGCGGTGGCGGCGGCGGCAGAGGCGGCGGAGGAGAAGGCGTGGTGGGCCTGGGCCGGGAAGACATTCCTCCGGTGGCTTCCGTGGTCCGTGGTCGGTGATGTTCGCGGTTGGTGACGTCCTTGGGCGGCTGGCTGTCGGGAGAGACCGACCACTGACCAGCCGCCGCGCCCAGAAGCGTGACCGATCTGGCCACCGGCACCGCCGCCGGCTGGTTCATAACGACGTCATGGCTGGTATACAGTCCGAATAAATGCCCAGAACTAGCCCGCCTCCCTGAGATTTCCCTTAATTTCAGCAGTCGTGCATAATGAGCGTAATAAGGCCAGTCGTTTCTCATTTGCACGCTCATGAGGCCACTGAATAATAATCGTAAATCTCGCCGGCTCCTGCGTGCAACGGCACACCGTCAGCCGGGCGGTGGGCGGTAGCCGGTGGCCGACTTGACTGTCCTTCATCTCCATCTTTTTGTCACGGCGGTGGGTATTCACACTGCTCGGTCAGCTGGTGACAGACGAGTCAGCCACATACCGGCATTGCGGTGAGCTGAACAGCGCGGTGCGGCCCCGCTATATGGCCTCCGCGGCGACCCACAGTACCACCCGGCCCCGTCCGCGGCCGTCCGGACTCCGGAGCGTGGGGCACCACCTGTCTCGGACCGGTTGCCAGCGATCAGTCAGAGCTGTGAGTGACGCGCGGGCGCGTGTGACGCGTCGATCGGCGCCCCCTTCGGCCCCTGTACACCTCGTTTTCCCGTGATCCCGTGTTCCCTGTGCTCCGCGATCTCCTCGGCATTGCCCTGTGATCCCGGATGTGTTCTGTGATCCAGGTACTCTCCCGCTCCCCATTTATCCGTCTGTCGCCGTGGCCAGCCGTCATCCCGTCTGTCGCCGCGGCCAGCCGTCATCCCGTGTGAACCGTGTTGACCGGTCGGCCTAAACAAGCAGCGCCGCGCCTGGCCAGTCGGTGCGTCCCTCTCGCCCAGTCGACGCGTCTGGGAGTGACGTCTGCGCGGCACAGCGCCGCGTCGGTCGCGTCGGACTGTCGGCTGTGTCGGTAGCCAGCTGACACACGTGCTGTGCCGCCGCCGCCGCCGCCGCAGACACCGCAGACGCCGCCGCCGCCGCCGCCGCCTGCCGCACTTCCCGTCTTCCCACGGCGCGCCCGGCGGTATCGGCGGGCGGGCGGCCGATATATCGGGTCCCCCGCGTGGGGATCGCTGGGCGGCGGACGGTGGGCGGCGCCGGGTGCCGGCGGGAGCGGGTTGCGCGGCGCAGGTATCGGGCGCAGACTGTGCCCTCCGCTGAGATTGCTGCCATAGCGGCTCGTGGCTGCCTGTGAGGACGGAGTGTCCCCGGGCGGTCCGTGCAGCGCGCAGTGCGCAGTGGAGCAGAGTCGGCCGGACGCAGTTCGCGCGGACGGCGGGGCACGAACGGCTCGGAACGCCCCGGAACGCGGTCCGGAACGCGGTCCGGAACGGCCGGGCGCGGCACGACGCGACCTCCAGATCACGGTCGCCGGAGACGGCGTGACAGCCCAGTGGCCAGTATCGCGTGTGGGGAGCGTGGTACACTGGCCGACAGTGCACCGCAGACTCAGAACTGTGACGCACGGCTGTCTGGTGGTGTGACGCCGCCGCCGCCGCCGCCGTCGCTGTTGGGTGGACTTTCGTCGCCGGTTTTGTGACGTGTGACGTGTTTTGGCCGCGCCGGTCGGGCGGCGGCTAAGCGAGTGTCGAAACGTGCTGACAGCAGCATCGCGCTGTAACAGACCCGCATTCCGGGAGCGGTGCTCTGCTGACGGGATATATGGGCCAAATAGAGGAGACGAAGACAGACGACAAGGAGGGTAAGAAAGGAGGAGGAGTCCTAGAGGACAAAGGCATAGGACGATGCAATTAGAGACTCGCTCGCTGACATTGGGTCGTCTGAAGAGTGAGCCTCGGTTGTGCCTCTAGTGAGTGACTGAAGTGTTTCTGTGCTTCCTGCCTGGCCTGCCTGCACCTTGGCTGACTCTCCGAAGTGAGCACTGTGTCCGTGCCGTCGCCGCCGGTCGGTCTGCAGAGATCTTCACGCGGCTATACACGTGTTGTCTACACGTCCTGTCGCCGAGTTCGACCTTCGCGTGGCGCCTCACGCGGCGTCTTTCGTGGAATTTTCACGTGCGGCCTTCGTGTGCCGTCTTCACTTGCCGTCTTCACCTGCCGTCTTCGCCTGCCGTCTTCACGTGGTTTGCTCACGTGATCTGCTCTCTGCTCTCTCCGCGTGGAGTCCATCTGCGGCCGCGCCCCTCCTCCGCTTTGCCGTCCGCCCGGCTCGGCGGTAATCCAGGACACGGCATCCGTCAGCACCGCGGCCTGCCGCCGGGGTCGGCGCCATAAGCCGGGCTAGTGCCGGTGCTAGGGAGGAACTGCCGCCCCGAGCGCCCGTGGACGTCAGTGGGACGCCAGCCGCGGCGGTACCGCGAGTGGTGAGCGATGTGGTCCTGACGCTGCACGGAGGGTCGGGGACTTGAGGCTGCAGCCGCCGCTGCAGCAGCAGCCATGGCGCTGCGATGGAAGAAGATCGTGCGTCAGCTGGCAGGTACTGGTCGTGTGACTCCCCCGCCCGCCGCGGCCCGGTCCGGACCGGGCGGGCCCGTGGGGGGCGGG
>JARFNZ010131421.1:0-11222 GCA_031763405.1 Balanus nubilus
GCCGTCCCCCCCCCCCCCCCCCTCCCCAACCGATTTCATAAAGTTACACCCCCTGTGCACGCCTTACAAGTTGCACGCGCAACGGAGCAGTAAACTCAAAACATGTGATCGTGTTTTGGATCGAAGAGCACTGCATCTATTGTAGGATGCGGAAGACATGAGGGACGAGGGTGATAGAAACTGAGGCCCGTTTAGAATGGGTCACTGTCCTGGATCATATCTGGCGAGTCTGCCGTCGTGCTCTATCACTGGTCGTCGCCATATTTGGCGAACCTTCGCCTGTACTGACCGACTCTGGCGCCTTGATGAACACCTTGGTCTTGCCGAGCTGGAATTGGTCGTCGTCCAGATGGCCGGCGCTCAGGATGAGCTGGATGCCCTGACGAGGATCGCCCCGCCACGCCGGCCACGTCTGCTTCGTCAGGATGGCGTACCTGGCGACACATCGGGGAGGGAGGGGGGTTAGTCAGGCGACGCCACGGGGTAGTCACTCACAGAGCGGTTGCTAAACCGATGCAGGAAGACAGACACTAACAAAACCACCAAAAAGTTTTGAAGGCAACATTGTCTTGGAATAAGGTATGTATCAGTATGCTTCGTTTGGTTCGGTACGGCACATTTTGGTACAATTATGTAGTTTAGTCGATGATCTTAGGAAGCAAAGCACAATGCATATCTTCCTGTACTGAAGGCAATACTACTGTATTCACGTAAAATCTATATTTGGGACATGCCTGACTGAATTTAACATGAACTCATCAACCGAGGTGTCGGCTCGTGCCCTTTGATTACCCAATTTGAGTTACAGCAAACACTCCCAATTCATTTTCCAAACTTCGCCCTGCCTCAGTCCGGCGACTCCTGACTCACCGACTCCCTGACTTCGAGCGACTCCGAGCAACTCGGAGCGACTTCGCCCGACTCCGACTCACCGTCTGAGGAACTTGTCAAACGTCCGTCGGTAGGCGAACCCGGCCCGGCGCACCCTGATGTTCTCCTTCAAGCCGAGGTACTCCACCTGGTGCTTGACTCTGCTCTCCTCCCAGTCCCCGGGCCGCTTCGTCTCGTTCGGCTTGATGCAGCTGCAGGGAGGCAGCGGGTCAGTCTCAGTAGACAGCGGAATGGCGGGCTAGTCAGATTGGGAAGGTTTAGACAAGGGAGTTGACAGATTTGGATCGGGGAGACAGATTTGATGCAGGCATAGGAGGATAGTGGATGGCAGGGCTGTACAGAACTTAACAGAGGAAAACAGTTGTACGCAATGTACGCAATGCAGACCAAAAAAGCAGGATCTCTGTTCGTGGGTCATGTAGGAAGGGTACACATAAGGCCATTTGCATTACATAAATCATTGGGTTGGCAACGAAAAGCGCAATAATTTAGTACATGACCGGGCCGTGCATTTTCCTACGGCTACATCAGCTGAGCCAGCGGTGTCCGTCCGTACCGGATGTAGTGCGGAGTAGACTTCATGAGCGTCTCCGTCAGCACGTTGGCCTGGTTACGGATCTTGGAGCCGGCGGTGGTCGGCCGCGACTTGGCGCCGTTCTTCGAGATCTCCTCCGGGAACAGGCTGGCCATAAACTCACTGCCGAGAGCGACGAGGGCAGCGTGAGACAATGACAACATTATGACAATTAATTCATGCACCCTTGAAATAGCATTGTGGAATATTGAGCACAATCAAAATGTAACATCAAATCCCGGGTGTCTTTAGAATTCACCTATAAGTACCCCATTCGAACTTATATTTAGCCTCTGGCAGTTAACGTAGTTGCAAAATCGATGTAACCGATATGAACCGATAAACCTTTTAACCCGTGGTGCTCAACATAAATATTAAAGTTGACCCCCTTTGGGCGACCTGACTGGCACGTCCTCCCCTTTCACTCCTCTCCCCAACGACCTGACTGGTACGTCCTCCCCTTTCACTCCTCTCCCCAACGCGCCGGTCGCCAACTTTGGTTTCAAGTTATGCGGTACAGCATACATTCAGGCGTTTGCCACTAGTACCATCTAGCGGCAGAAATATAAAATAATCTGGGCATTGGACATTTTTGCTCTCTGTCCCATGTCATAGTCATCGACATCGAAGCGTTAAATCTTTTGATGACCAGAATAACTTTTATAAGCAATTACGCTGTCTCCAACTGAATACAGGGCCTACATAAATTGTATTAAGTTCCTAAAAATGCACGTTTCCCTCTTCAACCGACACCGTGTTAACTTTACCACAGTGACAGGAACAAGGACAAACTGGAATGGAATGATGTGATTGTACCAACTTTTCCACCATCATAAATGAAACTCAGCTATCATTTCTTACGTAGCTGCTAAGTCGTCCGTGTTCAATTAACCCGTAAGTTCAATTTTTTGGTGTAATTAACCCGTAATTGAGAACCACTGTCTTGTACCCATGTATGCAAGCATGGGTGAAGAATGTGACATGGCGGTTGTGGCCATGGCCACACCATCTTAAAAGTTGGTGTGGCAGGGCCAGACCAACTTTTTGTTTATTTTGGTCGTATTTTGAGTGAGATTCCAAGAGTAACTGGTCAAAGATAAATACATAGCCTAGCACAAGTCAAAAAATCAAATATGTCCAGCAATAAAAGTTAGTTAATTGGGGTTTTAACTTTCAGAGCGCGCCGACTACTAAGGTCAATTTGCGCCCAGCCAGCAATAAAAGACATTTGTCTTGAATTGCTTATATTTTTACACCAAAAGGTATGGCATGACACCATTGATATACCATATGAATAGGTAGCTATGTAGGTAGGTAGGCACAAGGTAGATACTTCATATTCAGTCCTCTCAACATTGAGCCTATGTGGTTCATCCCTCCAACTTGTCAGTCAGGCACATTCCAGTTTTTAAAAAAGAACTGATCTTATAGATACATCAACAACTAAGGAAAGTGCAAAGTGTCCTGTACCTATCATGAAGAAGAGGCCAATTTTCAATAATTATGATACACAAAATATTGTTATATCCATTGAATGCATAGGCAAAGTCAACACAAGACAAAATCCGGTATATTTCACAGTAAGCTTAGTTAATCACACCTTGCAATGCACTGCAACATTCCGTGAAATGATGAAAATTGTAGTTGATGTGGTGATGTGGTGCAATTTATCAATAACAAAGAACTTAGCCAGAATTATCATTTTTCAGTCTAGAAATGCAGAAATTATCTTCAGCTGAAAAAAACAACTTAATTAAATTGAAATGTTGGACTTGAACTAATTTAGCTGGAACTCAAGATATCAATCTTGAACTTAACTTGTAATAGACCATTACCTCATTTGACCCCGTATTTGTGTAAAATGAATGTGCAATTCGAAATCAGCATATCAAAATGCACTAGAAAACTCCGGAAATAAAAAAGTTCACCCGAAGTCATCATCAGAGGTCAGTGGCCTCGGTTGACCTTTGGGGGGTCGTAACCTTATTGGAAATCATCGAGGTCCGAGGTCACATGGTAGACCCTGATAACGTACTCCTGAACATAAAAAATCAGGAAGCGCGAGAGTTCTAAGTATCGATATGCTACGGAACGCCATTTGCGTTTAACATGACCTTGAGAAAAAGGCCATTGCTTACGGTTCATCGGAGTCACGGTTTCAAATTTTTTCAGCGTAGTTATCTTCGAAAAATTGAGGGTTGGTAACCACACTCCCCCATACACTGGAGAGGGTTGGTAACCACTCTCCCCCCATACACTGGAGAGGATTGGTAACCACTCTCCCCCATACACTGGAGAGGGTTAAGGTTACCGTTTCTCAGGGGCGTAGTTTCTCCAAACAAGTTGAGGGGACAAGTTGAGTAAAAATAAAACGCTTAAAATACCACCCAAATCCCTAAGGATGCGAGTTTCTCTCCGGATTTGGTCCACATCCTCCCGAAAGTGAGGAGGGAGCTGAAGCCCAAGCTGGAGGGGTCTAAGCTCCCTCAAGCTTAACCCGCGCCCCGCTGAACTCTGGATTTTCCACGACCTGCTAGGGGAGGAACGGGGTTGAACACCACCTCGATTTCGGCTCCTATGGGAAGTAGAAAAAGGCGCTCGAAAGCTCGTCAAAAATTATTTTGAAATTACTTAGTCATTTTTTTAATCAGATCCATGTTGAGGTCATCAGAGGCCATTACATTTTGTATCTCTAAATTAGACCTTTTCGGGACCTCCCGGTATCGTCTCGGGAACTATGGAAAACGAAGAAAGCAGTAGAAAGCTCTTGAAACGCTCTTCCGCTAGGTATCATCAGATTTGACCTCAAGTCAATAATTAGGGCTTGAGGATCTATTCATATGTTTCTCTCGTCGAGGTGCTCTGAATTCCCCCCCCCCCAAATTAACTTAAATAAGCAGGTCGCGACATTGACCTGACCTGAGATCACCGATATGCAAAATCCGAGATTTGTATTGATTTGCCTTGTAAGTACTGATGCTCTCATATACTCCTAAAAGTTGCATATGACAATGTGGCCCTCAAACAATGTGGCCGTGGCACGACCGCGAACTTTGTTTGGAAGTGGAGTCACCTAACCCGACCTGAGATGACCCGGGCCAATTTTTTTGCAGGAAAGACGCGGAAAGGATGCAAGATGAGTTGTGCCAAAACAGTGGTGTTGTTCACCGCCATTTCTGCGCTATCCCAGAAAAAAGGGGATGGGTGTTCGAACACATTCTCCCCCCCCCCCCCCAGCAGGGCGCGGATTGAGAAGCAATACTCTGAACAAAGTTCAACATGTTATTATTGTTCTGAGTCCTGATCTTTGACGTGGATTCTGCGGATACTGGATACCTAAATTTTGCAGTGTGATTGTGTGGATCCTGGATCTTACCAAAATAGATTATGCTACTTAACTGGACTTCCTCCACAAGAGTTCGGTCGTTCGGAGCTTTCGATATATATTTACATATCTTCGTCAGCGATCGTTCGGGGAAGTTCGGAAGTTACCTTAAACAGGTCGTAGCGTGCCGCAGAGGTCAGTTACAGGCCTTTGAATTAAAAAAAATGAGGACAGCTGAAACACGTGACAGATATAAACACAAGCCTTCTAAAAACAATTAAAACACTTCATGAGGATACCGATCTGGATACTTACAAAAACACATATAAAACAGCCGTGATACAGTTCCTACATACAATAATTATCTATAAAAACAAGTAAAAGATAACAACAATACATAAAAGTCCAAAAAAGTATTGTGGAGGAAGTCCAGTTAAGTACCATAATTTAAACCAGAACTCCACATTATGTCCTTCAGTGAATTACCAAAATAGTTTGTTGCGGACCTTGTGGATCTTGGATCTTCGAAGACGTCCATTGGTCCTGCGGATTCTGGAACTATTTGGCAAAGTTTGTCGTGGGATCCCATGGATCCTAGATCCCGCAAATTTGTCCTGACATGGGATCCTGTGGATATTGGATCCTATTTTGTCTCGGCACAGGTCTGTTTATTTGTGTTATTTACCTTCATATCATGTATAATAAAACAAATTGATACCTAAACAATATATTGGTATTATTAATTTTCATAAAAGATAACGCCCTGAGTGTATGAAACAGGATAGGTGCTTTCCAATATTGTGCACATTGCTTTCTTTGGCAGAGATACATAAATCCGTATACTTGCGAGGCAAATAGGATCACGACATGTGACCCTTGTTGACACACAATAATTTTTGCCGCAACATTTTATTATACATGCTACCAGCTAAATGGGAAAATTTTGTGAATATTTGAAAAATCGTGATTTTGTCCAGGGGCTAACTTTTATTCCATCATATTCTTTGATTCCGCTTTCTAATGATATGTAGTGTTGCTCCGGTATTTTTTATCTTGGGAAATGAAATGAAAAATGAAATTAGATGTTTGGCTTTCACGTGAATTTTCGCGTAACTGTGTCACGTTATCCCCTAATCTTACGACAATACAAATTTCTAAGTCGAAACCAGCGCCCAGGATAACCCCTCATACAAATTTACAGCGAAATCGGAGAGGTTGTGGTTACCATGCTGTGGTGATTTGCCCTGGGAATACCCATATATGAAGTAGTTTTCTCCCATCGAACCAACATGCTTTTACCAATTCCATTCTGGCATGTTGTCCAATATAGTCCAATGATATAAAAAATGTATATCCTTGATTAATAGGGAGACATCCCTTCGAACCCGCGAGAGCACCGCCGACCACGGCTGTCTTTTTATGTATCAGCCGTTTGACTAATAAGATGAGGGACGGCTTGGGTGTCACTGGTAATGGTCAGGCTCTACTTCATTCTGTGTTTTTCCATCGCATAAAAGGATACTTTTCAGACGAATCCAGAGTGTGCATGGGCACAGCACTGAGCCACAAAAGTGTCCAATTGCCTCAGGTGGCCTGTAACACCAAGGGACGGCTTCAGGGCATGCTTCGGCTAAATGGTAGTTAGGATATTTAAATGCCTTGTAATGCCCTTGCCAGGCCTGGGCGGTCCCCGAAAGGCATATTTTCTAGACCTGAGAAAATTTGGCAATCAATGGAATGATGGAAGCCCGGGACTGGTATGGAACGCTTTACCCCCACGCACCCCCCACCCACCCAGAGCGATCAACTTAACATTATTTAAAGTGAAATTCTGGTAAACTTTAACGGTGCCCCAAAATTCGATTTTGTCTTGGGTGTCAGAGTGAAAAATGGAGCCAAAAAGACTTTGAGAGTGGTAAAATATGTAAAACAAAAATGGGTGTAGGTTTTGTTGACAACATACGCATTTACTCTTCTTATGTCAGAATCAGTATCAAAATTCTTAGCTTTTAAGTTGGGAGTGAAAAATAAAATCACTTCAAAATAAAGATTGAGAGTGGAAAATAATTTACATTTCCCTATTATTTCCCACCCTAACTGTCAATATCTGGGACACTGAACTTTAACACAATGCCTACAGGAGTTGCATCGAAAGAATTCGGCTTGAAATATTTCCTACCTCATCCTCCCCTCCGTTGGCAATTTAATTTCCCCCTCATTCCAAAATATCTTCCGCCGCCACTGTCCAGCAGCCGGCCACACCAACTTTTAAAACGATTTTCCACCCATGATCGTCACCGTTGGAGGGCCAATTACTTGTAATACATGTTTGTGGGTCAGCAGGGCTGGTAAATAGTGCTGATCTACTGATAATGTCAGAGTCCAAATATCCACATGACCAGCTGTTTTGGGAGCCAAAAACGGCGTTTCTGGTACGTGTAATATGCTAATGATACACAGCAATAATAGCAAATTTAAACTTGAAATAAACTTCAAGGCAGAGATGATGTATCACATATATATGTTGGCCCAGCCTAACACTAAAACCTCAAATAAGTTGTGTCGTTCTATTCCGTACGCTTCGGTTGAAATACTGTCCGACGACCTCGCAGAAACATCTCAAGGGAGCCGCCGAGCGCCACTTACCAAATCAACACTTTTGGGGAGCCATCTAGTGCTAAAGCCTATGAGGAGCCGGCCTTTAGTCAGTAAGCGCCTGAAGTTATGCTGTACCGCATAGCCTGATTTCGAGGACCGGGTTTGGCTCGACTGTCCCGGTCAACACCCAATGACTGTCGTAAGCATACTATGTCTGTGTTTTGGAATAAGTCAAAAAAGTGAATTGCTGGGACTATAGAGCCAGTTTTGGTCCCAGGAGTCAATTTTTCATCGACCAAATTTGGTCAAGGGCCACTGAAACCGCTTTTACCAGCCCTGCGGGTCAGTTTTCCGTCTGTAGCGCGTCAGATGGCATTAGAACATTATTTACTCCGTATACATCGGAGCATAATGAAAAGGAAACTTGGGGCCATGTTTTGTAATGTGTTGCTCCTTTCACTTTGAGTGGTTATAACTCGGGTATTTTAAATTACATTGACTTCAAACTTGGTCCACATATTCAACGATCAGATATCTAGTGTACCTATATAGTGTAACTAGATATCTAGTGTACCTATCCGGTTCTGAAAAATACAGATTTTTTTAGTACAATTAAAAAATATGAGAAAGCAGTTTTACAACTAAGTTTACTCTTCTTTATTTGCTATAAGTGACTTTAATTTACGTTTTTTAAATCTCCTCTCTATCAATAATTACTGACAAAAAGTGTTGATAACCTCAGGTAACCTCAGATGACCTTTCCGGTGGTCACTGATCAAATATTGCTCATAGTCATGGGTCTTCAAAAATGGCCCAAGTTGACATGACCCCGAATAAACTGGACTGATCTGCTACGTAAAAGAAGGACTCACATTCCCGCCCCCCCCCCCCCATGGCTTATAATAGAAAGGTCACAAAACTTACCTGACCTGAGGTCAACGATATACAAATATGAGATGAATGATTTGTAGATACCGATGTTCTCATACAATCCTGCAAGATCAAACTATCAAACACTGTTGCCATGGCACGAATTAAAACTATTTTTTTTAAAAGTAGGGTCACTTGACATGGCCTGATAACCTGACCAGAGGGCTAAGATGACATGGGGAAAAATAAAAAGTGCGGAATAGATGTGGGATAAGTTGTTCCAAAATTAGCGGAGCTGTACCATCGTTTTTGGGCTATCTCCGCTATCCAAAGGCCATACAATACGAGAGAGCCTTAGGGGAGGGCTCCCCCCTTCAGCAGGGCGTTGGTTAATATAAACAAATAGAGCACCCAGTTTCTGGCGGAACCTTTGATCAACACAAAACCTGTTCCCGCACCGGGAATCGAACCCGGGCCTCACGGGTGAGAGCCGTGTATCCTAGCCACTAGACCATGCGGGAGTGTATCTGTCTGTCTGCGTGTGTGTGTGTGTGTGTGTGTGTGTGTGTGTGTGTGTGTGTGTGTGTTTGCGTGCGTGTGTGTGTGCAATAGTACATCTATTATATATCGTCACCGTTTGAGGGCCTGTCACTTATAATACATGTATGTTTCTGAGTCAGTTTTCCGTCTGTAGCGCGACAAATGGCATTAGAACATTATCTACTCCTTATTCATCGGAGCATATTGAAAAGGGAAACTTGGGGTCATGTTTTGTGATGCAATTTTTGTTTGCCCTTTGAGTAATTATAATTCGGTCATTTTAAATTATGTCGGCTTCGAACTTGGTCCATATATTCAACGATGGGCAAACGACAACTTGGCTGTATCCTCGCACCAAGGAGAAAGGGACTGCCGGTTTGACAGCTCGGTCGGTGCCGGCCAATGTTTACCAGAGCCCGCACTCCTCTCCTCCCTCCTGCCCCAGCTCGCATAGCGA
This sequence comes from Balanus nubilus, assembly GCA_031763405.1. Taxonomy (NCBI): domain Eukaryota; kingdom Metazoa; phylum Arthropoda; class Thecostraca; order Balanomorpha; family Balanidae; genus Balanus; species Balanus nubilus. The sequence continues at coordinate 9,256 of JARFNZ010131421.1, forward strand.
TCGGGCGATAACAATGAACTTGTGTGGCATGGCTCTGTGGCGGATTGTAACCAAAAGCATACGCTGACATGGAATATCTGTGAAGTAAGCGACAATGCCGCCATGGCAAAACTTGCCGTAACGGCATTGACGTGACAGCAAGTTTTACCCTCGCCACGCTGAAAGGGGAGGGGCAGAATCTGACCCCACAATCTTCATTATCTTCTGGCCTAATGATGATTGGGGGACGCGCTAGGCGCTGTTAGAAAGCTCTGAATGAGACGCATGCATCTAAGCTCATAAGCAATCGATACTTATCAAAACCATATAACGCGATAGGGTTTTAACTTGCACGTTATGCCACGTAGTGTGAGTGCGTAAAATGCACCATGATTACAGTTTTAGTTGCGCCGCCAGCGGGATCAACACGGTTCGACAAGCAGTGCCGATTGCTGCCGGTTGGAGGTGCTACATTGCTGTAGAAAGAACAGGCTATATGCATTTCACTGTCAGCTCCTAATCGTGCACCTCTACTGACCCGATCCCGACCAATCGCATTCCTTCCTTATCAGATGTAAGGGCACAGCCATTCTCCGAATAGCTGACCTCTTGACCCTCGAGACAAACAGCCCTGACCACCACCGGATTACGGCGCATTCCTTCCTAACCGACCCCTCACTACCTCCACCAACTCCCCTCCCCCGGGTCACGCACCTCTCAGACGGACAATGCGTGCTAACCCACGGTAGGAGAAACCATCTTTCTATCGTGCCAATCACGATTATTATGACTGCTCCGTGCCGCTCTGCACCTCTCTGGTCACTCCGGTCTCCACTGACGCACCCGTCTCGGTCAGGGGTAGGTATGTTGTTAAAAAACCGGCCGCCACACGACCACACCACACGTCCAGTTACCGCCGGAGGGCTCCACAGGTCAACCAGGTCACGGCGGTCCGCATTCACCCGACCATCAAGTACTCACACAGGCCCGGCTCAATGCGTAGGGCCGCTTCGACACACCGAGCCGCCCGGTGTGGATTCATCCAACAATAAAAATGTGACCGTAGAGTGTGATGACGGGGAACATTCATATTAGATCGACTGTACCTAATTTTATTTTATTTCAAATTTTATTTTTTGTACAATTGAAACACATGACAAAACAGTTCCACAGCTAAGTTTATTCTCCTTTATTTGCTGTAAGTGAATTTATTTTATGTTTTCCCATCTCTTCCCTAAGAATAAGTATTGACAAAAAGGGTTAGTAACTTCAGGGGTGACCTCAGATGACCTTTCCAATGGTCAATGATCAAAGATTGCTCATGGCTCATCAAAAATGGCCCAAGTTGACATGAACCGGAATTAATTGGACTGATCGGCTACATAAAATAAGGACTTCAATTTAACGCCATTTGCTTATAATGGTCACAAAACTTACCTGACCTGGGGTCAACAATATAAAAAAGAAGAGATAAATTATTTGTAGATGCCGATGTTCTTATACAATCCTGCAAGATCAAACATCAAGATGTTCTTATACTATCAAACACTGTGGCCATGCCACAAATCCAAACATTTTTAAGGTGCGGTCACTTGACATGGCCTGATGGCCTGACCTGAGGGCTGAGATGACCTGGGAAGAAAATCGATAAGTGCGGAATAGATGTGGGATAAGTTGTTGGAAAAACAGCGGCGCTTTACCTCCGTTTTGGGGCCATCTCCGCTATCCCAAGGCCATAAAATCCGAGAGAGCCTTAGGGGAGGGCTCCCCCTCCAGCAGGGCGTTGGTTAATATAAACAAATAGAGCATCCAGTTTCTGCCGGAACTTCAACACAAAACCCGTTCCCGCACCGGGAATCGAACCCGGGCCTCACGGGTGAGAGCCGTGTATCCTAGCCACTAGACCATGCGGGAGTCTGTCTGTCTGTCTGTCTGTCTGTCTGTCTGTCTGTCTGTCTGTCTGTCTGTCTGTCTGTCTGTCTGTCTGT
>JARFNZ010131432.1:0-11220 GCA_031763405.1 Balanus nubilus
TATATATGAATTTCACTTCCGCTGTCGCTGGCTGATCTGGTACGGACCTGCACTGGCCTGTGAGAGGCTTTGGTCGCTCTGGCGGGCCGGGCACTGCGACGCCGGCCGGTGATAAGTGCCCCGCATCTCAGGGCAGATGAACGCATCGCCTCGGGGCTGGGTGGGCCGGCGAGGCGGGTCACCCGGCACCCGAGCCGGGAGCGGGGCAGGCCCCGGCCTCGACTCTATCAACGGAGGACAAGCCCGGCGGCCAGAGGCTGTCCTTCACAGGGCGACGCCCACCCAGACCTACGGCGCCTCACTCCGACGAGCTCCCCCCCCCCCCCCCACCCCCCTCTCAGGGCCCGACAGCGTGCTGAGAGCCTTCTGTCCGCCAGGCGTCAACAGTGCCCTCTCAAATCACCACCACCAGCGAGCGAGTGGCGGGCTGCGAGATTCGACAATATGATCGGCGCACAATCACCAGGCGATCAAAGCCGCTAACTGGGCGTGCACCAGGAGCGAACGAAAGCATCGATGCAGATGTGCACCGGACTGACCCAAATGTGTCTGCACTGGCTTCGGCCGGAATGCGACGCGCCCACAGAGGCACGGGCGGACACGGCGACGGTCCTGTGACGCAATGAAGCTCCAGATTCGGCCGGTACCAGTCACGATCGGCCGCCAGAGGGGCCTGAGGTGCAGTGTACACTGTACAGTGCTGACTCCGACTTCGGGCCACATCACCGCAGCACGACAAAACTTTCCTCGGCAATGACGTGCACGGTGCAGCGCAGTGTTGCAGAAGTCAAACAACCATCGGACTGGTGTGTCGCCGAATACCCACCAAAAAAACTTAGAACGGCGGACCTTGGGGAATAGCACCATGCACCACATGGGCGTGGAAAATGCAAGGTCTAAGTATAAGATTGATTGAAATACCATTGCACTGGCTGCAAAGGCTGGCCTTCGAAAGCAAAGTCCTCCTCCAGAAGCTCATAATAAATTCCAAGCTATATCTACAGCATGCGGAAATAAACAGAAAAAATGCAACTACAAGTGGGATATTAGATACTTAGATATAATTTGTTTCTCTAGGTGATAGACTGACGGAACGACCCTCGCTCTGTTTAATCCTTTGTTTGACGCTCGCCGTGCCGGTTGTAGGTACTATGCATAGTTCACACTGAGGGTCTCGTTCGCCAAACAGCATCTGTCATCAGTCGATTCACCGGGCTCGTGTAGCTCGACAAATCATAGTTGAGTTTGGTAACTTAACATTTGAATTCAAATTTTAATTTCGCAAAATAATTCAACTTTATCCGTTGAGCGGTTATCCTGTAAATTGGCTGATAGCAGATGCCTTTTACCGTCCACCACCCTGATGTGTGACCTCCGCTGCAGGCCCTTCCCCCCACCGACAGATGGCTGACCACTGCAGTGGCGGAGAAGGGGGTGGCCGAGGCTATCGGGCGTGGCTCGTACGGGCTTCCCCGTCTCGGTGTCGGCCTCACAATGCTCGGACGTCATGCGATGGGTGTGCTGCGAGTGCCAGCGGTCACTTGTGCGACCGTGCCTTCCCGGCATTAATTCAACAAAGCATTCAACGGGGCATTCGTCTTCCAACAATGCATTACAGTATCAAACGCTTCGAAGACGACATTCATCTGTAAGATCTACCTAAAACGGATATTGTAAGCGGCGAAGACAATAGACTTTTCCTTGGCAACCCGTCTGTGCTGCAGGCTACGAGCCGCGCCTTTCGACGTCACAGACTCTGACGTCATCGGTTCGTCAGCAGAGCCGGAGGACAGATCGTATATAAGAAGGCTGACTTAGTGCCAGCGGTGGGTCGGTGTCGGCTCAGCCGCCTTATGATGATCTACCTCACAGAACGCCGAGCAGCACCGGTCACGGGACCCTGAAGGGAGTGAGCGGCAGGGCTGTCTGACTCGGAGATACTCATCAACACGGCTGGCTGACTCGGCGATCAACATGGCCTCCTGACTCAGGGGACTGATCAGCGTGGCCGACTGACTCAGAGGGAACTGATCAGCGTGACTCGGAGGGGACTAAACAGCGTGGCACACAGAGTCAGGATTGAACTGAGCAACACGAGTGCTGAGAGCCATAAAGCCAAGCGGCTGTCAGGATATCAATCAAGTGACGCAACGCTCCCCCAAATGAGTGCAGGCAACAGCTTGATGCAACGCTCAGAAATCCCAGTTAATAGTGCAATCAACAGGACACGCGAAGAATGGCGTGCTAAGTGCGATCACATACAGCTTCCACGATAAGACTCACTATCCGAAAAAAGCTGAGCCGACGTGAGGAATGTCGCGGTTTTCTCACCGCCAGTCTTTTAGCCGTCCTGACAGGCCACCTTGATGGGTGATTGTTGTTATCCCGCCGCAGATCCTAACAATGGGTCGGTAGAGACTGGGGAGTCCGGGCCTGGGACTAGGGCCGACTGGGACCGCCAGACCGGACCTGACGTCGGCTCTGTCTTCACACATTCTGATACACCGGGTCACGGTCATCACCCGGCCACAAATCTCGTCGGCGCGCCTGTAAACGGCACATCCCAGCCTGTTACCCAGTCCCTCGGCCTCAGGCGGCACGAAAAGCCTATTGGCCGAGCGGTCCGACGACCCACGAGACAGGCGATGTGACTCACTCTGAGTCACTCACTCTGAGTCACACGGGTGACTCGACTCAATCCGTACACTGGTACGAATGAGTAATGGTGTCGACGACTCTGCGACGTGTCCACTTTGTCATCGCGGATGACTGCATCTCGCCTCCCCCGCATAGCTGAAGATTACGGGACCGGAGCTTGGCGCGGCCCGGTACGACCCCCGTCTCCCCTCCTCCTCCCTCCCTCCTGTCCTGCACGGTACGGAGACAGGGGAGACAGGCGAGACGGCGGGAGCGGGCTCTCAGCTCCATGACTGTCAGAAGTTTCCACAAACCGGGATTACCCGACGGCGGGGTTGGTTGGGGGGGATTATTGGCTGCTCGTTTCGGCCGTCGCTGGCAGCTGCCTTTCTTTGATAAGTCGCAGTCAGGGTCAGAGTCTGGTGGTCAGAGATAGCGAAAGCCTGAGAGGATCGGACCGCCTATCCGGCAGATATTTGAGGTATACATGTGAAGGCCAGCCGGCAGGTCTCAGCACGGGCCAAAAAGTCCTCTATCTCTGCATACCTTGCAGGACCAGGAAAATTCTCTAAGATTCCGTGTACGTTTGCAGAGAGCAGTATAGTATCGCGGCCGATCTATGCCAGGTAATGATCCATAATCCCGGGGAATTTCTGCCCAGCGGTAGCAATCCTGCTGTCTCGCTGGTTTGTAAGTCGGCTGGCAGACTGCCACTGTTGTACCAATGTCGGACGGAAGCAGGCGAAACCGGATAACAAGGGCATTATTTCCAATGTATCATGCGAAAATAACTGAACGCATATATATCTTCTCTTTTTGCCTTCATCGCATCAACCATGGTTAACAAATCTGAATCATCCTACTAATTTATCAGTATCGCAGTTATTCATGATATCTTCCTAACGTTGAGTTTTTGTTTGTCTAGATGGAAGATGTTTACAACATTTTGGGCTTGCGAACAGGATAGTTTATCCACCGAAGCCGCCCTTCGCCCGCGCCGGAACATAACCAAACAAGCCGGGCTTCCCTGGATCAATCTAAAAAAAAATGGAATCGCATTATTAAAGCAGAACGCTTCCCAAGGCTGTTGTACCCACATATGTACCTATACAGTTTTACTGTTAATAATATCGTAAGGAATACAATCCTGAAAAGATGTTTACATACCTATATGTCAACAGATGCCTTACTCTACTCCATCTTTTTTTTCAGAAAATATTACCGAATTTTGTTTTTCGATGAAATGTCACGATTCCGAATGCGAATTACGGTTAAGGATATTTTGTTCATATCGGTTTAATGCTGAAAGGAACTTTCCTTTATCATATTTTCTGAAGTGATTTTCCTGTAAAATATCTGAACTATTGCACCCTAAATCTGCAGCCTCCCTCAGCAACTGGAGCGTCTAATGTACGTTTCCTTCATGCGCATTACTCAAGGCTTCGCGCGTCATGCAGCGTCATACTTTATATGACGGGTGGCTGTGTCCTTCCTCGGCCGTCTGATGGCTTCCGTGCACGTGACTGGGTATTTTGATCTCCGTGTCGGACCCCGCCCCGGCCCGGTCCAGTCCGGGCTGACACGGCCCGGCGCCGGTCGGCCGGCCGTGTCTGATCAACATACAGCGGCCGCTGTTCCCCGGAGGACCCCCAGCCTGTCCCCGGAGGATCCCCGCCCTGTCCCCGGGCCGCCCCTCCCCGTCCGTGTCTGACCGCCACAGGGGCGTGGCGGAAGGCAGGACCAGCAGCCGACCGGCCAAGGCTGGCCGGCCGGCTGGAGCGGCAGACTGGGAGCGGCGCGGTGGTGCAGTGACGGGAGCAGAGCGTGACAGTGTGCCTTCTGAGACCAGTTTAGCCCCATCAGCAGCTGTTGCGCCCCCGGCCAGGCCGCCCGGTCTTCTCTGGACCAGAGGCTGGTCAGGGAGGAGCAGAGGCGGTCGGCGCGTAGAAGACCGTTATTCGCACGTCCAACGCAGCCAGCTCAGAAAAAGGGCATAAATTACGCTGTACAACAACAACAACGTTTAATTGATGTCTCCTTACGCACTTTGCGTTCCTTTGTCTATTTCTTATGATGTGTCGATGTGTCCCATATACGAATAAAGTATATACCCGTATCATGTAAGAATTCATCGATAAATTTTAGTTAAATCTAGTTCGGTTATAAAGTGAGCTCAGAGTGAGCCTGCAGAGCTGTTAGAACCTTTAGTTATATCATTTATACCTATTGTCTTTATGTTACCCGGGAACTAATCTTACTGCAAGGAAATTCCTGGGTATGACGCATAGGTATTTCTGGAATCAGCCAAGTGATTTGCCTGTTCATTAGGAGATAGAGTCGCTAGAGGAAGCAGTGATCTATGATACTATCTCCAATATGTATATCCTGCTAAAGCAAGGCTAGTTCAAGATATGATCTTCTAGCTGATCGTACCCCATTAGTGGTTAGACCTGTTAAGCATAGACAAGTCACGCCATCCCTCTCTTTGGTCGAGTGTTTCAGCCATGCCGCTGTACAGGATTTGTTTGGCCGTCATGGGCTCCTGGGCGGGCTCCATGGCCGCCATGGGCTCCTGTTTATCCTTTACTTCTTCAATGACACCCATCCAAGTGTATGTGACGTCTTACGAAACACTCGTCCTTTGATCGTGAATGGTAACTTTTATCCGGATCGCTGAGCCTATTAAGCCGCGCCTGACTGGTGACAAGGCTGTTCACGCAGGGCAGGGCCGTTCCATCACCTCTTGTGGCTCCTCCAATACCTGGCCCTGGGTCAAGGTCGCAAGGATCAGGGCCGAGCGCGTCCCGTCTTTGGCGGACAAGAAGCGGGTCAAGTTCGCGGCTCCGAAGCGTCGGGAGCACTCCCCCTCCATCAGGTCAGAATCGGGGTCAGCGCGCGCCGGACCGATCGTAGCGTGGTGGCGTGACGCGGAACCGCTGGAGCGGGTCGCTTGGGTCGGCCGAGGTCACCGGCGTGACCCCGAGGTCAGGCGGCGGCTGGGAGCTGCGGTGGCGAGCTGACCCCGCCCCGCCGCGGCCGGTTCCGAACGAGGCCACCGAGCCTGCGCACTAGGTCACTGGCAGCACGCAGCTCCGTCCGCAGTTGGCCTGGACGACCAAGTCAGCCGCAGAATGCAGCTCCAGAAGGCAGCCACGGGAGGCAGCCGCAGAAGGCAGCCTCAGAAGGCAGCCACAGAACGCAGCCTCAGAAGGCAGCCTCAAAAGGCAGCCTCAGAAGGCAGCCACAGAACGCAGCCTCAGAAGGCAGCCACAGAAGGCAGCCTCAGAAGGCAGCCTCAAAAGGCAGCCTCAGAAGGCAGCCTCAGAAGGCAGCCTCAGAAGGCACCCTCAGAAGGCACCCTCAGAAGGCAGCCTCAGAAGGCAGCCTCAAAAGGCAGCCTCAGAAGGCAGCCTCAGAAGGCAGCCTCAGAAGGCAGCCTCAGAAAGCAGCCTCAGAAGGCAGCGCAGCCACAGAAGGCAACCACAGAAGGCAACCCACAGAAGACAACCACAGAAGGCAACCACAGAAGGCAGCCTTCAAGTCACCCATCGACAGGCGAAGAGCTGCCGAAACCAGAGACGGCAGTTAACGCTCTCGATCCCTATACCAGAAGCAGAAGCGACTTCCTAGTGTCACTGACCGTCCCACGTGGACACTATAAAATGTCAACAAAGCTTTATGGATAGTTTGGTATGTGTGTATCCAGAGAGCGATCTTCTCTCTCCTTTCCGCTGGATGTTGCAAGATAAACAGGTCTCCGGGACGCTCAGAATATGCAGACGGTTCCCGCTTCTGCCGCCGATGCGAAAGACAAGCGTACATACAGTGATTGCGTAGACGCGGACGGAACAAACAGGCAAAAACGTCCGTGTCTCCGGCCACGGCCGCAGTTCTCGCAAACAACGCTGGGATGCTGCCTGACAAAGGCAGCCGTCGACAGCGCCGGTCGCCGGGGGAGGCTCCGCCGTGTGTGCAGCTCGCTGCTCGGCCAGAAGTCAATCCAGCGCCCTGCGGTGACGCCGATGCGCATCATAGCGCCGAACCGTTACCCGACGTGCCACAATTACAGGCCGGTGCTGGTGCTGCGTCAACTTCCGGTGACTCCTCAGCGTCACGAGCCAATCAGTTGCGGATGACTGCTGGTGCCACCGTTAGACCCAAAAGAAGTGACGATGCTTTTTCCGTTTCCTGCAGGCGCTGACTGACTGGAGTTTAAAAGACCGAGTTTGAAACATCTGAGCTAAAGCTATGATCTGATTAAAAATATATCGATTTTGAATGAGATTACAAGAATTCGCGTGATGCTAAAGGGTCTTATCCTGCAAACATTATAATCTAGCGATAGGCCGGAGCCGTAGACTAATGAATTCTATTGGAACATTTGTTATTAACCACCGGAAAGTCTAGCATTGTTTGGTGTTCGCCGTTCGGTAGTGCGTTGCCGTGAAAGCTCGCCAGAGGGTTGCATAACCATAATGAGACTATGGGGCATTAACGGATAATTGTCCTCAAAATGGATCATAAAAGCGGTTAATTTTGCATGAGTGATGCCTTAAGGCTCTAAGCCATATAACGCGCTTGTCTCCAAAAGCTTTTTGAAGGCTTGTGAGAAGATTTTCAAGGACTGCGCAACATTTGATTGAGACATTATGAATGAAGGCTGTACCGAATGGATTAGTGGTGAAGCTATATCCTCTGCAGTCTGCATATAATCACAAACGCACATTACAAATCATTATATCTTTCGCAATGGTAAATTGGGAATTAAAAATAATCCTGAGAACCTCATCCAAACTTGTAGAGCACTTGGCCGTTCGAAGTCTGGGAACACACGGCACATAGTGCACCACAAATGACGCACCATCAACAGCGACAACTCCAGTTACGTCGTGGGTAACTGTTGATGAGCGCTGCTCGGTAGCTATCAGCGGCGTGCGGCGCTTCGATCGGCCATTCGGAAGAACTGACATTGGCCTGCTTGTGGGCCGCGCCGGCCGTCACAATCCAGGTCAACTGCGGGCGAACACGGCAGGACGGCGGAGCGGCGGGCGGCGCGTGGCCCGACCTCTGCCCGTGACCGCGGCGGGGCTTAGTGCGGACAATGGCAGACCGAACACCTCCGTCCACCGCCTGCAGTGACCCAGCTGACCCGCCCCCGTGCCGCCGCCACCGCCGACCGACGGCAGAACTGCGAGACCGGACACGCGCACAAAGAGAAAAACCGGTCGGCCTCATTGTTCCTCGCCGTGCGGCCCGCATCCCTGGCAAGTTCGTTACCCCGGTGTAGCGGCGGCCCGCCGGGATGCAACCGGCGCGGGAGACCGACCGACTGAACTGGTGGCCGTCGGTCGCAGACCGAACTCCGATACATATCGGTACCATGTCGCCGACACGTATCAATGTGTTTAATGTCGGCCGCGCGCCGCCTGCATGTCAAGCACCCTGTCCACCTTGATCTAAAAAACGCCCAAAGAGAATGTTTTACTCGGAGACAAGTTTCAGAGACGGAGATCAATACGTTAGGATCAAACTTGGAGGTCATCGGGAAAATCCCCTCCAGCGACTCCTGAAGCAATGCTAAACCAACAACTGCAGCGGAGTTCAAGTCCTGTGCAAACCTTTCCATCCTCATGTGGCGCAAGCGCCATCACCGACTGCCGACTCACGGCAGCTCGCTCGCCAGTTTCGCCCACTTTCGCAACTGCAGCTCCCGCTTACCTGCGGGGGCGCGCGGGCCTCGCACGGCCGGCTTGTCGTTACCAGAGCGTATCCGTCGTCCAATTAGCCTCCAGGCTGCGTGACGCGTCACTCACCTCGATGGTATGCAGCGCCGCGTAGACGACCAGCAGCAGCAGCGTGGCGGCGGCCGAGCCGAGCGCGCAGCGTCCTCCGGCGGAGTTCATGGCGGCCTGTCGGGCGGGGTGGGCCGGGTCACACTGGGAGCGTGCTGTCGGGGACGGAGCGAGTGGCCGACTGCGGCCGTCCGTGGCCGCCGACGCGCCTCCTCGGCTACCGCCGCCGGCCGCCAGGAGGAACAGAACCGGACCAGCCGGCCGGCCGAGCAGCGGTGGACCAGCCGACCAGCCGACCTGCCGACTAGCGGACCAGCAGACCACAGAATAGCCGGCCGCCGGCCACCGCTGGCTGAAGGCTGCCCGTGGCCAGTGACGTCTGCCTCTCAACCGCGGCAGAGGCAGAGCTGACGGACCGTGGCGGACCACCTCCGCTGGATCACCTCCGCGAGACCACCACCACTGGACCACCGCCTCTGGACCACCACCTCTAGACCACCGCCACTGGACCACCACCGCTGAACCACCGCCACTAGACTACCGTCGCTGGCTAGACGACGATTGTTCATTGGCTGGCCATCGGCGATCCATCGGCGACGGTCCGAGCACGATGGTTGTAGCTACAATCTAGTCAACTACTGCATCCTGTTGACGAAGGTTGTCTATGATGAGTGGCTCAGGGATGAGTGTCCGGCTACAAATTATTAATGTGAGGTGATACATAGAAAGTTATTCGTGTATGGCGCGGTCCTGGCAAATATTTTGATGAATTCGTACATAATACAGCTAGACTGATGGCTTATATATACTCCCCATCATTTCATGCAAGATATTTCATGGGACTGAAGATCTAGGTGGCGTCAGTGATTTTTAACGTGAAAGATAATGAAAGGACTGCTTTTACAAGTACTCAGAGATTCAGAAAATTTACGTTTAGTTAAGTAAAACTGTTAACAGGATGCTTTGTCAAGCTCAATTAAGCTGCACACACCAGCATACATGCACGCACAAGTGCACTCACACTCAAACAAATGCAAAAGGAACGTTAACGGCGTTTTGAAGAGACATATAAAAGTTGCAATCGTTTTGTATCATCAATAAATTCGCATTACATAATAGTAATTCCGAGAGAATGTCGCCAGCTAATGATCTTCCTGGAAATGAACAGCCATAGTTCTTAAGTCATAACGTGATATCATTGACAGTTATGTGGTGAGACATGCAGCAAGAGCAACACGTTCACCATCTCTGCGCTATGTTCAACGTTATACGTAACGGTTGCACATATTCTGTTTGAAGGCATGTATTGAATTATGCATTGCACTTTGTGAAGAGATATACTTGCCGGATATTCCAGATATACTGGATATACGGGATATTCGCCAATGTGGTAAAATATGACAACAGATGCGGAAAGGCCTAGACTAAGCCATGAATCAAGACAAAGGACGGAAACGGAGAACTTACGTCAACATGACCACAACTTATTCCTGGTGTTCAAGAACAACATAGGATAACACAAATGTATTGCCACTTCAATAAGCGAACTGCATGCAGTGTTTTTGGCTCGGCTTAAAAAGAAAGGATATTCACGATATAGCTATCACTCGGTGCTTGAAGTACCGCATGCTATATGCATAGTTGTACAAACGTTTCTTAACCCGGCAGTTGCTGGGGTATTTCGCCACCTTCGATTTGCTGGGGGGGGGACGTTAAACGCCCCCAGCCCATAACTTGAGAACCAACGGCCGTAGAGAGACGCGCAAGGCGGAAAACGAAAGCTCTCAAAAAGACGCATCTTTTGAGATCTTAAAATTTAAGTTTTAATGTCATGGGTCAGGTCAGGGTCAGGTCAAAGGTCGCTAACTCAGCCAAAGTGCTTTGAAAGGTATTGTGAAGGTACTACATGAGTCAAAATCGGTACTAAGCAAAGGTCAAAGGTCAAGCTCAGGTCACGAAGGGCACTTAGTGCGAAAGTTGCATAAAAGCCGTGTGGTACATGTTTTATGGGTAGTTTCAGACGTAGAATGCGATGGTAAGGTTCATTTTGCAGTATTACCTCATTTTGACTGAAGGTCAGGTCAAGGTCAGGTCAAAAAAGGTTAAATTTTTAAACACGTAATTTGTAAAATGAAACATATGTTTCTGGACCAGTTTTGTCCCAGGCTTCCAATAGTGTCATTTGTTTTTTTCGTAGGTGATCTGGAACGGCCACAAATTGCAATTCAATTGCGTGACGTCATGTATTTGTACACTTATTTGCAGGGACGCGGGAACCGGGGGGGCAGTGGGGGCAACTTGCCCCCCAACTTTGGACCTGAGGGGGCGACGTCCCCCCCCCCTCCCAACTTTGAAGCTAGGTGGCACTCCTTCTATGCCTTTTTCTGGATCTTAAAATTCAAGCTTAAATAAACAGTATCGCTGATCAAACAAAACACAGCGGTTTGAGGAAGAAGAGTGCACTTTCGGGTTTAGATTCGCACGAAAATTTTGCTTGCATCAATATCGAAGCTATTTTCTACCTTCGATCTGTACATTGTCACTGTCAATTTATGCAGAATTCATTCATTTTACTATTGTGGCATTGGAACGCTCCTAAATAGTGACAATACTCAATAATTGCAGGTGACAATATTCAATATTCGTTAATAATATGATGGCACCACAGAGTGAATAGAATCCAGCTTTTGTGGTGTAATAGATCAAGAATCAGAATGTCTTTATCTGAAAACTGTGGACTGTGTCATGCCAATAACGTATTCAAAAATATATGATGTCGACCTTGCTTCCC
>JARFNZ010131454.1:0-11219 GCA_031763405.1 Balanus nubilus
CCCCCCCCCTCCGCCCGGTGGTGACCCCCCTGCCCATATACCTCTCAGTCTACACTCCAGACACTATATACTCTACATATTGCTCTCTACTATACATTTCCAGACCTCGCCTTGGTTCAAACAGCTGCAGAAAGCCTTCCTTGTTGTTGTTGTTGGTCTGCAAAGGTTGTCATGTGTTTGTTGCTTCCTTTTAGCTCAGAGTTTTAGCCTTGCTTCTCTGATACCTACTCCAATTACCGCTGTTTTTCTGGAAATTCTTGGACATCTACGTCGCTTTTATTCGCTCCAGATCTGTTCACGCTGCGGGACTGCTAGAAAGGGTTGTTTGTTGACTCGTGATGTAGCCAAGGTTGAAGCATCACTTACAGGATGAATATTCCGTTTGTAGATGCATCTAGTAGAGTAGATCTCTGCGACCTAGTAGTGTCATCCAACTCTTACACGATTAGCGGCTTTGTGTGCGTCCAATACTTCGGTAGCCGTAGCACTTCTTTGAGGACAGCAAACGGCGCAATTTATTTTTTTCCTCCTAAAAATACCCCGTTGTTAGTATCCAAAACTACGAACGAATTTCCTATAATCGAAATCACATGCCTAAGATACTGAATCAAACTTGTGATAAGTGTGGAAGATAATTTATAAATTAATAACCTCATCAACCCCGCGCTTGCCTGCTTTGTCGATCAGCACCAAGCTAACCCTCGTTGTTTTTCAGGTGCAATTCCGCGTTGATTTAGAAGGACCCCACCGGCGTGTCGGTGTCTGATCGCCTTCACGCCATCCGCCGGGTGGCTCAGCGGACAGCTGACGGGACGTCATCCGTCATCTGACGGGCCGTCACCCGTCATCTTCCCGGCCGGCCGTCACCCAAACGGGTGACTCCGCTAGATGGCGCGAAACGGCGCCAGATGGCGCGAAGCGACGCTAGATGCCGCGAACGACACCCGTCCAGAAGGCTGGGCCGCGACATGTGTGATGTTACACGAAGGCGTGTAGTGTAACACAGCGCAGCCGTGTCACCTGACGCACGGCATGATGTTACACCACGCCCGAGTGTAACGTGACGCGGCAACAGGTGTAATACTACACGGCGCTGGCTCGCGGTGTGGAATGTCCGACAGAAGACGTGTGATTTGACTCGGCGGGGCGGGCGGCGCTGAACAGGAACTGCTGCACGATTCCGTGTCGTGCTGTTGCGCCGCCGTGTTCCCGGCCGGAAGACACGTGTCGCCGCACGTGGCACGTGCACGTGCGCGCGACACGGAGCAGTGTGATCTGACCTGGCGTGAGCGGAGCGTCGCGCGGGGGCTGGCCGCCGGACAGCAGCCGCCGCCGCCGCCTCCGGCCTGGCGGGCTATTTATTAATGTACATACAGCAATAGCATGATGGTGTTGGGACGTATGTGAGCATCTCTACTACGCATCCGAACGCCTTTGTTTTGTCGTCGCCGCTACTTGTACAGAATCCAGCGGCGATCGGCGAGCCTTTTAAATTCTGAATGGTTTTAGCCGTGTTACATCAATTGCTTCCGCGCTTCGCATAATAGCGTAGGTCTGTTAGAATCGCCGCCGTCGCCATGGCGACCGCATAAAAATACCAGCACGTCTATTATTGTTATTGTTAAAAGTACAAAGAGTTTCGCCAGGCCTCAGACTCGCGGCCGATGGCGGTTTCTTGACGCGGGCGGTTTGTGCGGCCGCGGAGTCTGAGCAAGGGGAGGTCATGTGGAACCAGCAGGACTGCCTGGGTGGATTGTGGAGCAGGGGATGTCATGTGGAACCAGCAGGACTGCCTGGGTGGATTGTGGAGACCGGACGTGCCTGTGGCGCCGCGTGGAGAACCGGAGTAGTTTGTCGTTCTGCCCGGCCGTCAGATGCGCTGCGACTCTATCCGGTCGTTTTCTGCCTTCTCTCGCTCACAAATGGGGCGCCCGCCACCCTCTGCCGGCGCCCCACTTATATGCAGCGTAACAGTGTTTCAAGAATAAACTGGTATTTTGTAAACAAACGGCGCGTTTGGGGAGATGTGTTGCTCATAGTTGCTGTTTCGTGTTATCGTGTATACAACTTTCGAAGGATGTTCGTCATTTTTGTCGGGATAAGGTGTCATTGCGTCTTCAAGGATCAATACCAGATATGCAAGTTGCAACAGGCATTGCTACTGACGAAACTGGTCACGCATACTCGTATATTTACTGGCATTGTATCTTTGTAGCACGGGGATAACAAGGTTCCACAGGCTGTGTCCATGGTGGCCAAGCAAACAGGGATGCAGCTTCTCAAAAGTTGGGGGATGTGCTTGAACAGATCGCCCAACGTAGCATCAAAATCCTTAAAATACGTATTGCTCCCAGTATTTGACCCCACTTCCTCGGTCAAATTAAGGATTCACTTAAAATTAAGAAACAAGAGTAAGATTATTGATTCACTCTCGTTTGAGTTTGAGGGGCTCAAGATCCCTCAACTGAGAAGGATTTTCCACCCCTGCAAACAGTATCTATCCAAGGGTATCGCAGTTTCTGTAAAACACGAGATACGCACATATGGAGTGTGCACGGGCGGTTAGCAAGACTGATAGTGAAGAAAACCACCAGAAACTACACTGTCGCGCGACCCGTCATCTCACATTAGTCTTCAGTTAGCGGTATAGTTCGGACACAAATGCAGCGAACCCCAACAATAAAACGGGTTTTTGCATCACAACAACTATTTTCATGAGTCGTCTTGCGAGTCATTGGCACAGGTCCCGTCCTATACACATTCATCGTTTTGCATTGTAATGAACATGCAGGGTTCTTAGCACCACAAACAGCCTTCTGGGTAGTGCAGTCCATCCACGGCGTCATTCCTTTCACGACAGAAGATGATTTGCCTCTGGATGTTTGAAGAACTGCTGATGCAGCTGCTTCAGGTTTCAGTGAGCCACAGTAGCCAGCCTGTAGATGCTGACCCCGCCCCGATCGCACCGCCGGAGTTCAGTCGTCGTCGCTGATCTCGTACCAGGGTCGGTCCACCCTTCTCGGTCGAACTCCGGTCTCAGACGCCTGCCCACACGGTAAACAGCGCGTCAGATCACCGCGCGATCCAGCCCGACTCACACGCCGCTCGACTCAGAAATATACGGAGCACAGAAACGAAAAGCGATCACTGTGAGTTGCCTGGTGTGAGCGAACAAGCTGCATCGCACGAACGGAAGCTAAACACATCGGTAGTACGCGACACGAGGGGAGTAAGTCAATCAGCGATACTCACCAGTTTAGTCTGTCCAGCTGTCGGCGGCATCGGAGCTCCGTCGGATCTCAGCTTCGTCTTCTGCCCAGCAGTAGCCAGCTGCTCGGTCCCTCCAGCAGACGCCCTCCCAGCAGCGCCGCCTACCGGCCGTACGGCAGCGCCACCTGCCGGCCGCACGGCGGCGCCACCTGCGCCGGCCGCCGGCGGCAGATGGCGCGCCGACTCAGTGACCGAGACGTCTGAGGCGGGCGCCACGGCCGATTCGGTGCGACTCGCCTCGCTGGCAGCCGGACTGTGGCGGCCCGGCGGCACGGCAGAGGCGCTCGATGCGGGGCGGCTGACACTGGTGACCCCACTGACCCCACTGACCCCACTGACCCCACCGGCGTTGACTTCATTAACACCCGTGACCCCTGAGACCGTCCGGTTCGAGTCGGTCTCGGAGGCTGCAGTGCCCGCCGCGGCCGCCCCCCGTCGTCCAGCCGGCCCGCACGGAGGTTGGCCGCCGCTCAGCAGAGGCCGGCCCGGGGAGGAGCTCTGGCGTGACCGACGGGACGCCACTGAGCGGGACGACTCGGAGGCGCTGTCGGCGTACGTGTTGACGCACACCGCTGTGAAGAGGTCGCCGGTGCTACTGCCGTCCAAGAAGTTGTTCTCGCTGGCGGTGTCGCCGTTCTCTACCTCTGGTCTAATCTCGCCTTGGCTGGTTCTAGACCCACGGCTGATTCGTCCATTTTCTGCTGGAGTAACCCCAGCTCTTGGGAGAAGCGGCGGCGGGGGATCCTCCACCTCGTCGTTGGTCGCGTTCTCCTGCACCGAGAGCATGTCGTCGCGGGCTTCGGTCGGGTACGTCTCCCTGAAGTTCACCGGAGTGATCTCCTGACCCGCCCTCGCCGGCCGCTCTCTGCGCTTCGGAGTCCAGCGCGCACGGATGCTGAACTTCTGCAGGAAACTGCGCTTCTTCCCCGCGCCGGCCGCATCACTCGCAGCGGTGGCGGCGGCGGCGGCGGCGGCGGCAGTGGAGGGTGTCGTGTTACCCAGCTGGAACAGCGGCAGGTCGGGTTTCTCCGGGGACGGCTCGTCGCTCTCCTCGCTCGGGTCGCGCCAGTGTCGCGTGCCCTGCAGGATGTCCGGCGCGGAGAGGATCGTGACGGCGGCCGGCGGGGTGCAGTCGTCAGGATGCATCTGGTCTTCTCGTCCATCCCTCTCTGCTGACCCCTCTCGCCCTGTCGATCCTTCTCGCCCCGTCCTGCCTTCCCGCTCGGCCCGGTCAGCTCGCCCTGACCTCCTGGCTCGCACGCTCCGCCCGGGCCGTCCAGATCGCTCGCTGCCGTCAGTGTCACGGCATCTTCCGGGTGACGCGGTCCGGCTGGAGGCTCTCCATCGTGACGAATCGGGTGCCAGGTCCCTCTCCGGTCTCTGATGTGACAAACCGTTAGAATTCCCATCTTCGTCACCATTGACAAAATCATCGACGACGTTTTCACCACTCAATCCAACGACGCCGTCAAGCCAGAACGACTCATCGTCTTCGGGGAGCTCTCCGGACCTGTCCCCTTCCCCAGCATCATCGCCCGGGCGCGGGGGTGGCGCGGAGCGGGCGCGCGCGCGACGCTGCGCCTCCACCTCCTTCCTCACGAGGTCCTCGGCGCTGCCCGCCTCGCTGCCGGACGGCTCGATCACGTCGAGCACGGCCGCCGAGCCCGACTCGGAGACGAGCGCAAGCTGGCGCAGCCGGCGGCGCAGCTCGTCTCGCGCCAGCTGCACGCTCTCGTTACCAGCGGCGGCGGGCCGGCGGCGCGGGGAGCTCCCGTCCGTCCAGTCCAGACTACGACTCAGCTCGGAGGGAGGCCACAGGCTACGACTCAGCTCGGAGGGAGGCCACAGGCCGCCGTCGCCGGCGTCACCGCCGGAGGAGTCGTGAAGGGTCGAGCGCTCGATCGGATCGGCGCTCTTGCCGCGCCGTTCGAGGTGGCAGGAGCGCTGGGAGCGGCGGCGGGTGCCGAGGTCGCGGCGGGAGAGTCTAATGCCATCTACCGAGAGAGGCGGGAAGCTTGAGTTCACCAGCCCGCCGCTCACGCCGCTGTCGAAACTCGTTTCGAGGGCGGCTTTGGTAGGAGCTGAGGTACGGTTAGATGAAACTGGGAAGAAACCGGCAGGGGTTGTGGATCGGTCGGCTGAGCGGGGGATGTAAGGAGTGGAGGGAGGGACGCAGCCGGGTGGCCGTGGCGGAGGTGTCGGTGGCGCCCCCTGCAGCAGCTCCGACTCGATCAGGGAGTCGTCAGAGCAGAAGGTGCTGCTGTCCAGAGGTCGGCCCGGAGCTGCCTGGGCGCGGATGTCGCCGATCTTGTTCCTGAAATGCAAGGGCGTTGGTAGTCAAATGAGCGGAGTCACGCGCATCGCATCAATAAATTAATGCTGTTATTTGCATGGAACAGGTGTAATAAATTGCGTTTTCCTGATACTCACAGCATGCGGAGCACATTTACAGCTTCAGAGGACGTGCTACTTAGGTACAAATAATTTTGTAGACAAGGACTCCGTCACTCTATCAACCATGTTGTGGGACATTTCACCACCGTCACCGCTGTGATTCCCCGGATACGAACCCAAATGATTCATTTATCGCCACCCTCCCCTTTTCACCCCAATTCAAGAGGTGAAGTTTTATTTAGTTGGAACTTATGCTTTGATTTTGATAATACTTTGAAAGTGATTCCCATATTAGCACCCCTCCCCCAAATTCTTTGGAGAAGCCACGCCCCTGCCCAGTTCCCAGCTGCAGCTCACCTGACAATCTCATGTACGCCAGTCAGCGGCTGAGCGGAGTCCTTCCTTGATGCCCTGAGCCGGTGCCACAGTGTCTCGGCCGCCTGCAGTCGGCCCTGACTCTCCGAGAGCAGAGCCTCCCCACCGGCAGCGCCGCAGTGCTGCCACCTATCGAGCAGCGCCGACAACTGCTCGGCCAGCTCGGCCCCGGCCGTCTCGCCCGGCAGAGGCGAGTCGCGGCCCTCGGCGGCCGGCTCCACCTCGTGCAGCCGCCGGCGCAACTGCCGCTGCTCGGCCGCGGCCAGCTGCAGCTGCCGGAGCAGCCGCTCCTGCAGCAGCTGCCAGTCGTCACGCAGCTGGCGCAGCGCCCCGCCTAAGTCGCTCCGTTCCCGCAGCAGCCTCCTCGCCACCGACAGCACCTCCCTGGGTACGAGCGGTGCGCAGGATGTCAAAAGATACCACCTACCAACATGGCGTCAGCATACTCAGGCAACACGAGTATGCTTTTTGCGGATGTTCATGACATCTTCATCTGATCTAAACATTGACAGCAATGCTGCAGCACATTTGCACGAAAGTTGGAGGGAAATGCCACCTTTTCCGGTGCACATAAGGTAAACAGAGATTAGTGTCTAATCGCATATCTTGCTCGCTGTAGTGCTGTTCAAATGCAGTAACTGTTTCTCACATGTCGATATTATCGATACCGATTATTCCTTACTTATACCATGGCGATATGTCACTCCGGATCAACTCCCCGGAAATGCCACTTTCCCCATACATGAAACATTTCTCACCTAAGGGAAAACCCCACATATTAAATAGCAGTGAATTATACCACACTTTGGAGCATGCAAGAAACAATGCTGAAAGCTTTCAAAAGGTGTGCGGGAAGATGTTTTTGTAAACATGCGACATTGCACTTCTAAATGGAGAAACCCAGACATTACATACGTGCATTAAAAAGCTTCTAAAAGCTCTGCGATAACAAGTTGTCCCGCCCTCTGCTAAATGTGTCTATGACAAAATGACGTCATATGACGTAAAATAGTGTGAATGGGAACTATCTTCCTACCTTTGGCTGGGAGTCCAATAATCTCACTTCGTTATTTTTTTATGGAAAATTCCTCGAAACTGAAGGACCTCGGTATTTTTTATTATAAAAAGGGCCCGGTGGGGTCATTGAATATCCCAGTTCCGGGAACATGTCTATGACAAAATAACGTTATATGACGTGATACGTCATATGACGTCATAAGCGTCATATTCGGTAATTATGACGTAAAATAGCATCTATGAGCAATTTGTTCCTTCCCTTGAGCTGGAAGTTCAACAATCTTTACTTCGTTGTTTTTATCGAACCTAATGGTATTCGGTATCCAAGTTAAGTAAGTACGAGTTCACGAGCCGTGTGTCTTCCATAACTCAACTCCAAACGAGAGAAAAGTTCTTCCGCGTGAAATATTTTTTCAATAAAACAACTCGGTTAGTCATTAAATTATCCAACCCCGGGCAGGAATGTATTATCCGGTGCCACTGACCGGAAGTTGTCCTTGTAGTCGGCGTTGTCGCGGCTGAGTCTGGCGGCCTCTGCCTCCAGGCTGCAGAAGTCGCCGGCCAGGTCGGCCAGTGTCTCAAATGTCAACAGGTACTCTGCGCATGCGTGGTGACCCGTTTGCGCGGCCACGTCATACGGTTTCAGGCCGCAAGCGTTCTGTGGAGGACAGGTGGGATAGTTTTACGTGTGGATGCCGGGTGGTTTTCTGAATACGCTGGCTTATTTCACGTATTCACGGTTTCATTTCTGGCTGTGTATGTAAAAAAACGGAATAGAAATTTCGAGACAGATGACGTTTATGATGGGCAAGACGTGGGCTGTGGAGTCGGAGACGAAGTCAGAGTTGGAATCGGTCGACGGGAGTCTGTAATTTTGGCAGCAGTCGGAGTCGCTAAAATCTTACCAACGCCGACTGCGGCTCAGAGTTCTTATTAACGTTTACCAATTGGTGATTATTTGGTCCATCGAATATTTATCCTCCTACGGACATAATATTTTCGGCCGTCTCAAAAACAAATGAGTGTAAAAAACACTAATTTGTTTTGTATAGTTTAGATACTCATTTAGCGGTAGATTTTCGCCTGATGAAGACATGACAATAATGTTAACGCTATCGATCTCGTTTCGCAAACGGGATTTGAAACATGTCATGGTGACCAGTTTTAATCTGACTAAAAATATGACCTTATTTCAAGGTAATGTAAGGTCATGCTAACCCGCAGTTCGCACTGGCTCCACCATCCGCCACCCGCCATCCGTTTTTTCACAAAAGGGTCCGCTTGGGCGCCGTTCGTGACGGGTTCAGTGTGAACTGGGGAGCGGCGCCCATGGGCGCCGCCTGACGGGTGGTGGCCGCGCCCAACAGCTGACTGCGACAAGAACGGTCCGTTTTTTCCAAGTTGAGCATTGTTCAACTTTTGGCGGGGTGACGGGACGTTTCGGGTGTTGTTATGGATAGATCAAGTTGTTTTTTATGTGAAGTATACTTTTAAGTGACTAGAAATTGTAGAAATTAGCTGGCAATCATCTTTCTGTGCATTTTGGTATAAAATATATAGCATCGTATTACGTCACTTGCAGAACAAACACTGCGCACCACATGAATCATTTGCGCCATTAAAGCAAGAATATTGGGCTGCCATATCCCATTTCAAGGGCTACCAGATTCGAGTACGGCCACCGTCTGTCGAACGGGCCCTTTTGCTGGAAACGGACGGCGGATGGCGGATCCAGTGCGAACCGCGGGTCAGAAGAGAAGTTCGAAACTACGTAAGAAGTAAATAATGTGGTTTCTGAAAGACACTTCATTTTAAGAAATAAAAAATGCTAAAAACGATCATTCATTTCTCATACTCCAGCATTTATTGCTGGCAAGAATAAACATGAAATACAAAGTAGCTTGCATTATAACAATGCAATGCTTTAATCAGTCATCGCCGTAAACATAAGCTTGCACCAAACGAGGCGAGTCGGTCCCGGCCGTAGCCCAAAAGACCAGCAGGAGCAGCTGAACTCACTGAGTGACTGCTGCAGAGCCCACTTGAGCAGCACCTGGGCGGGAGTCTTGTCCACTTCTTTGGACACCTGTTGTACCACGGAGTCAACCAGCAGCGGGCTGACCTCAACAGTTGTCCCTGAAACACAGTCCGGGTCAGCTGACGAAAATATAAACAACATCATCAACGCGGTCCACGTAACATCCATTGAATGAGTAGCAATGGTATTGAACTAAGAAAAAGGAACAGTAATTTTCAAAGCAGCACCGCAAAAGCAATGAGATAAAAATGAGACATTACAAGTACAAAATAAGAATGGGCACCTGCTTACATACCCAAGGACGAGTACGCTTGAATATGGATCTGGTGTTGTTGGCAGAACTCCCTCAGCTCCTTCTGCTGGTAGTAAGGATGACACTCTACCTGCGGTGAAAGCCATTCTCAAATGTTTTCATACGTTATTAACATGATCATAATTAGCACATATCCGTGGCAGAGACAGTAATCACCGTAAATTATTATAGAAAATAATTTGCACACAAAAAAGTTCGTAGGCAATGGTTCGCAAGATGATATAACAGAATTTGCACACAAAAAAAGGTGGTAGCAATGGGTTACAAGGTGATATTATAACAGAGACCTTGCAAAAACTGCAATACTCGCTGGAGATTCGCGAAAATTGGATTCAGAAAAGATTCATGGATTCTAAATTGAAACAATTGATGTATGGTAACGACGCATCACCATATATTGTAACCGTACAAAATTGTCCTTTTGAACGAAATATGATCCATACACTTATCCCAGACGAACGTATTCGTCCACGATCTTATCATTTGACACATAGTTTTGTCCCTCTCTTCTGTATTGTCATGAATTATTGTCATTGTCGCTGTGACCTTTAAATAATTATTTATGAATTATCCTCTTCTGTCGTACGAAAATTTACAAACGATTTCCGGTTTAGTGATTTAGGCAACGAATCTCCAGGCACCGTATCATTCCAAGCGCGAGGCGGATGGCAGCCGTGCTCTGGAGTCGTCTGCACCGCCTAGCTGTAACGCTGGCAGCGTCGCCGTATACGCTGTCCATGCCGCTTGGACAAGTCATGCCAATGGTCGAGAAATGATACATATATCTGTTGAGATGTACCTGGTAAGATACAATGATACATATGCCATGTTGAGTGAATGGTTCTACAATCACGAGGTGAAATGCCTCGCCGGACTGACCTGGTTGACGTGGGGTGTTGTCTGGCAGGTGTTGAGCATCTGCTGCAGGTGTGGGACGCCATAGTTGGAGACGCCGATGGCGCGGAGGGTGCCGTCTTCCAGCAGTTGTTCCAGGGCACGCCACGAGCCGGCCCGCAGCTCGGCGTGACGCGGATCCCCCGGGTCCAGCCCAGCCGCGCCTGGTGATCAGGGATGGAAGCTGGAGAGAGGGACATACTACAGACCGACCCCGGGAGAAACTGACCACAGACTGACTCTGAGGGAAACTGACTATAGACTGACTCTGAGAGGAACTGACTACAGACTGACCCTGAGAGAAACTGACCACAGACTGACTCTGAGTGACACTGATTACAGACTGACCCCGAGAGGAACTGACTACAGACTGACCCTGAGAGAAACTGACTACAGACTGACTCTAAGTGACACTGACTACAGACTGACCCCGAGAGGAACTGACTACAGACTGACCCAGGCTAACATCGGCACCGGTCATATTAGACAGCTCTGAGGCTGCCGAGGCTGGCTCGACCAGACTTCAGACAGTCCCATCGAAAATGCCAACCGTGGATATACAAGAAGATGGCTTATCAAATGTACCCAAGAGCGGTAGAGTATTCGCTGGCCTGGAGATGTTAACCCTACATCCTTTCGGAAAGAACATGTGTGGAAAATAAAACAAAGGCATAGTCATAACTCACAGATGATAGAATACCATAGGTTTAATGTTATCTATGGTATTAACTTAAATCATGGCTATAAGTAAAATTATGATTACGCCTGACCAAATATAAATAAGTATTTTAGTGATATCATGCTCGTTTCATCAATGAGCTTGAACTCCAATCATGATGACCCACCTTAAACTTGTTTTAATTTTAATGTCAAGACAAAGTAATGGCCATGCAAAGAGGGAGGGGGGGGGGGGGGGGG